>NW_024121110.1:702995-841408 GCF_016745375.1 Pimephales promelas | reverse complement strand
GAGATATAAAGTCGCAATTCTGAGAAATAAAGTCGCAATTCTGAGAAATAAAAGTCGCAATTCTGAGAAATAAAGTCGCAATTGCGAGATATAAAGTCGCAATTCTGAGAAATAAAGTCGCAATTCTGAGAAAAAAATCGGAATTTCGCCGAGATATAAAGTCGCAATTCTGAGAAATAAAGTCGCAATTGCGAGATATAAAGTCGCAATTCTGAAAATAAAGTCGCAATTCTGAGAAATAAAATCGGAATTGTGAGATATAAAGTAGCAATTTTGAGAAATAAAGTCGCAATTCTGAGAAATAAAGTCGCAAAGAAATAAAGTCGCAATTCTGAGAAATAAAGTCGCAATTGCGAGATATAAAGTAGCAATTCTGAGAAAATAATGTCGTAATTGCGAGATATAAAGTCGCAAAAGAGAAAAAAAAGACAGAGTTCAGACTTTTTATCTCACATTCTGACTTTTTTTCTCACAATTGCGAGATATAAAGTCAGAATTGACTGATGTAAAGTCGCAATTACGTGTTATAAAATCAGAAATGCATGATATAAAGTCGAAATTGTGTTGTAAAGTCAGAATTGTGAGAAATAAAGAAATAAAAAATGTATTTTTTTCCCCTTAGAATTGACCTGATAACTCGCAATTGCGATTTATATCTCGCAATTGTGAGAAAAAAGTCTGAATTCTGTTTTTTTACCCCTCGTAATTGCGACTTTATATCTCCCAAATGCGACTTTATTTCTCACAATTCTGACGTGTCTCGCAATAGTGAGATAAAAAGTCGCAATTTAAATTTTTTTTATTTATTTATTTATTTATTTTTATTCAGTGGCGGAAACAAGCTTCCATAAGATTTAGTAAAAAACAAGGGGACAAATTAATATCTGAATTGTGACATAAACTCCGAATTGCAAGACAAAAGTCTGAGATTGTGGCAAAAACAGCGTTCCTTACTTGAAGTCTGTAGCAGTTACCAGTCCAGGAAAGGTGAACAAGGTTGAGGAGATGGGAAACAAACAGGGCTGAAGTCCACGGGGTGGCACTGCCGTATCCGTTACATTTAACCACACAATCTTAAACTCACAATCATCCGTCTCTGAGAAAAAATAAATAAATTGTGCGTCACCTGGCAGATCAACATTCTGATAAAACTGCTTTCTGGGTTTTAAATCTGATTATCTGGGCTGTAGCTATTACTCGGCTTCACATTAAGAGCACTTTATTCCTGAAGTACATTAGAGGTTGTCAGCTAATAGCAGACGCGAAGACTGACACACAGGTTAGTGCTCGTGTCACTGTAAACAGAGGGCGCCTGACCAGGGGCTCCGGCTCTCAGGTGTCCCTTTAATTCAATTTCAAACCACTCTTCATAAATAAGCATACCTACATGCAGGCCCAAGAAACGTTATTCTCTCTGACACTTGCCATGATGTGTTTACTGCACTTATCTGGCTAACAGAGTCCAGAGTGGAGCGACAGAGTCCATTTCTATAATCTTGAAATCTGTATAAAAAAAAAAAAAAAAAACACCCACTCACTCACTCTCACTTTTTTTTTTTTTGTTATTTCTCAGAAAACTTTGGGTGTTCACCAAGAACTTAATGTGCGCACAGATGGTTGGTTCTGTCTAACCCATCAGCAACAGCAGTGCATATAAAATAGTATGATCATTTCATGAATGCACAATTAATGCAATGTTCAGGGGCGTTATGCACTTCTCTATTCTGAGCGGCCACTAGTGACATGACTCATCTAAAACTACTCGAGGCAAGACCAGTCATCTGTGTGATCAGAGTTTATTTTCATTTATTTATTTATATATTCTAGTAATTGAACCCATGACCATGGCAATTAATTTGTATTATTATTGTTATAAAAAAAGAGAAACTGAGCACATCATGTTTGTTTTTTTTTTTTTTTTTTTTTTTTTATTCTGGCAGTCTCATACGGAACTGATTTTAAAGTGTTTTTTTTTTTAATCACACAATGATCTAGTACAAGATCATTAACGGTACACTTTACTCGGTTGTTTTAACCCAACTTTGGGTCAAATATGGACAAACCCAGCCATTGGGTTAAATTTTTTATGACATTTTTAACCCAACGTTTGGGTTTGTCCATATGTGAGTGTGACCCAAAGTTGGGTTAAAACAACCCAGCATTTTTTAGAGTGTATAGATCTAGTATAGTTTACTTTATTTTTGTTTTGTTAAATTAAAATCAAAATTTATGTATCATCCAAAGCATGCATGTGCAATATTATTTGGTTTATAATAAAAAAGCATAAATTTTCCTGAAGAAAATGAGTTCCTACTGACCATCTAATGACCGAACAGAACAATTTATTTGCTAACTATGACAAAATGAAGATATATCATTGCTTTGTGAGCAAATCTTTGTATCAGAGTCAGATATGGCTATAGGGTTCATTTCAAAAAAACATTTTCCGTGCCATCCACAGCTGAAAATACTTGAAATATCAAATTTGTGTTTTATTTTATATGGTCTCATATGTTAACATTAATGCATTCACAAACTGAGCAACATACTTTTTTCAGCATTTAATTAATGACAAATGTTGGGTTAAAAATGTCATTTCATATTTTAACCCAACTTCAACTTTCACTTTCAACTGTTTCATTTTTTTTAATTTCATTTTTAACCCAACATTTGGGTTTGTCCATATTTGACCCAAATCTGGGTTGAAACAACCCAGCATTTTTAGCACGGTATTAGGCTTTATAAATATCCATACCCAAACCCTAAACCTACACTGTACGAAATGCTGGGTTGTTTTAACCCAACTTTGGGTCAAATATGGACAAACCCAAATGTTGGGTTAAAAATGTCATTTAAATATTTAATCCAATGGCTGAGTTTGTCCATATTTGACCCAAAGATGGATTAAAAACAACCCAGACTTTTTAGAGAGCACGGTTTGAGGCTTTTTTTAATATCCATACCCAAGCCCTAAACCTACACTCTAAAAAATGCTGGGTTGTTTTAACCCAATTTTGGGTCAAATATGGACAAACCTAAATGTTGGGTTAAAAAATGTATTTTCATATTTTAACCCAACTTCAACTTTCAACTGTATATTTTTTCATTGCATTTTTAACCCATCATTTGGCTTTGTCCATATTTGACCCAAATCTGGGTTGAAACAACCCAGCATTTTTTAGAGTGCTCGGTTTGAGGCTTTATTAATATCCATACCCAAACCCTAAACCTACACTGTAACAAAAGCTGGGTTGTTTTAACCCAAATTTGGGTCAAATATCGACAAACCCAAATGTTGGGTTAAAAATGTCATATAAACATTTAATCCAATGGCTGAGTTTGTCCATATTTGACCCAAAAATGGATTAAAACAACCCAGACTTTTTAGAGAGCACGGTTTGAGGCTTTATTAATATCCATATCCAAACCCAAACCCTAAACCTACCCTTAAAACAATGCAATATCACTCTAAAAAAAAATTTGGATCAAATATGGACAAACCCAAATGTTGAATTAAAAAATGCAATAAAGAAATTTAACTCAACAGCTGGGTTTGTCCATATTTGACCCAAAATTGGGTTAAAACAACCCAGCATTTTTTAGAGTGATGCTTAAAACAAGTAAATGTTAACGGTTTTATGCATACAAAGCACTTTTATATCACTGCTATTATTTTGTTTAAACATGAACTTTATTCAGTTTCATAATCAGTCAACTATCTAAACCGCCCTTGCATCATGTTTCTGAAAACGTAAGCGAACCAAACCTTCATCGCAAGTGTGATTTAAAAAAAAAAAAAAATTTCCTTCTGCTTTTGAAAAAAAAGAAAACTACTGATTTGGCTCTGAGCTGATTGTGCATGGCTACAGTGTGTGTAAACACGTGTGCTTGTAGACCTCACGTCTCTCTCCACTGCCAGTGACCAGGCAACCTTCCGTTGTGTTCAACAATAGAGACGATGGACGAGCTTTCTCCCTCACTGACTCATGTGAGCGGGTCACGGACTGACCCCTTGGAGGTCATTCAGCACATTAAGCCAAACTACCAAACCGCCAAAAAAACAGATGCCTCATTCCCAGTTGGACTCGACCCAGTTAGGCCCATTATACGAGGAAAACCCTGATTGCTGCTCACTCGGACTTGTGTTCGGACTCGATTCAGTGAACGTGGGTGAAACGATGTGGACGTTTCTGCTGATTTTGTAAGTGAAATCACAATGTAAGGAATGGGGTTTCTGAATCATCCAGAAGCACATCATCAAGACTATTCCTCAGTTTCCTGGAACAAATTGCCTGAAGAAAAAAAGTTCCTCACTCGCCACTTAATGACTAATAGAGCAATTGAATTGAAAACCGTGCCAAAATGCAGAGTAATCTCACTGCTTTCTATGATTGTGTATTGGATACTGATATAGTAGGTGGGTTTTTGTGTTGCAGGGTTTCTGTGGCAATAAACGGCTCACAATATAAGAGACCTCCCATGTCCACGGCAGCCAAGTTTATTGTAAAAACGTTGCCACCTTCGACAGACCACATGCTCTGTTATTTGTTTGGACAAGTCTGTAACCCCGTCCATCACAGCTGTGTTGAGTTCCCAGGAAGAAAAAGTCAAAGCTGGCAGATAGAAACAGAAGCTTTGTGGCTCGTGAAGGGATATCTAAGGTCGTCCTGATCGAAACCTTTCCAGCACGCATAACGGATCGTATAGGGGAAACGGTTCTGGCCGCTAAGTAATGGGTTTCCTCCCCAGCGTAGCGTCATCATTCACTTCACCCACTGAAATCCGTCACCTCGCGTCACGCAAAAGTACAGCTCTAATGGTTTGAGTAATGCTCAGGGGTGGGTGTGCCTTAATTGGGAATTAAGTGCTGTTAGTGCACAGCTTTCTGCTGAGGCCAGACTGCAAACGTCAATTCATGTGGGAGCGGGAAATATGGAAAATAGACACGGTTTGGGGAAGTTTAACCTCATGTTGTTTCTTGTGCAATTTTAATCATTTATACATAAGAGGATTATTGAGGGGAAATTCATGATTGTGTTCACTTTGAAGCAAGAGTATGTAGGCTTCTGGTTTTTGAAGACATTAACACTCTGCAAGCACGCTTTAAATACACTCTAAAAAATGCTTGTTTCAACCCTAATTTGGGTCAAATATGGACAAACCCAAATGTTGGGTTAAAAATGTACAGTTGAAAGTGAAAGTTGAAGTTAAATTACGTTTTTAACCTAACATTTGGGTTTGTCCATATTTGACCCAAATTTGGGTTGAAACAACCCAGCATTTTTTAGGTCAAAAGTGAGAGTAAAGAGGTTTCCCAGCTAACAAAGTTAGGTTCTGAGAACGTTTTTCTAACGTTCCATTTTGGTTGTGGGAACGTTAATTTAAAATGTTCTAAAAACGTGGAAATGTCCAGTTTGCTTAACGTTGCTGGAACGGTGTCTTAATGTTTGCAGAACGTTGCTGGAACGTTAGCATAATGTTGTTAGAACGTTATCCTAAGGTTAGCATAATGTTGCTGGAACGTTATGAGAACGTTTATCAAACACAAATAATGATAAAGACGTTCCGATAACGTTGTTCTAAGAACGTTTTTTATAAACATAATGAGAACGTTCATCAAATACAAATAACGTGATAAAGACGTTCCAAGAACGTTGTTCTAAGAACGTTTTCTCTCAACGTTACAAGAACGTTAATAATGTTATATGAACGTTCCGAAAACATTATTTTAATAACGTTCTGTCCTAACATTTACACAACTTTTAAAGAATGTTAGTGAATGTTCTGGGAACGTTCCCTGTTAGCTGGGTTGTAATGTTACAAATTATTTCTCTTTAAAACGAAATGCTTTCTGTTCATCGAAGAATCCTGAAAAATAAAATGCATCACGGTTTACACAAAAATTGATGCACTCTAAAAAAAAATGCTGGGTTGTTTTAACCCAAATTTGGGTCAAATATGGAAAAACCCAGCCACATGTTTGGGTTTGTCCATATTTGACCCAAAATTGGCTTAATGCACAGCTTCACTACTTCCTGAACTTCAGCCAGCTCCTTTGTTTCCTGTCTGCCATCATTGGACAAACAGATTAATCCAGGTGTGTCTGACCTCAGTAGTCACAGCAACAATATCCGACACACACCCTAAAAAATGGGTTGTTTCAAGTCAAATTTGGGTCAAATATGGACAAACCCAAATGTTGGGTTAAAAATGTAATTAAAAAATATACAGTTAGAAGTGAAAGTTGAAGTTGGGTGAACATTTTAAATGACATGTTTGTCCATATTTTACCCAAATTTGGGTAAAAACCCATAATGATTTTAGAGTGTAATGATGCTGAAAATTCAGCTTTGACCACTGGAATAAATTACATTTTACAATACATTCACATAGAAAACGTTATATATATATATATATATATATATATATATATATATATATATATATATATATATATATAGTAATATTTCACAATATTCTAGCTTTTACTGTATTTTTGATCAAATAAATGCAGCCTTTGGTGATAAGGGTAGGTAAGGGTCAAAGGTCACACCACACCCTGAATGGTTCACAATGGCACTGTAGTGGACATCAGGGTGAAGGCAGTGTAGATGTGGGATCTGAGTGTCAACAGGCCATATAATAGAGCAAGTACTGGGGCTGATCTCTGGTAGTTAGAGATTGCACACGTTTAGTCTCAGAGTTCAAGGAAACGGTATGTTTTTCAATTCCTAGCCAAATGAAACATGACCTGATATGATTTTTTTCATGTTTAATGTGCCGTTTAACAAGATTTTCGGTGAACTGCTGCTCAACTTTTTTGTCAAGCACCATCAGCTTCCCAGACTTCTTCTATAGACATGGACCCTCTTGTCTGGAGATTTTGTGCATGAACGTGTGTATGGGTCAAACGCACATGAAAACACACTCACTGACTAGATGTTCATTTTAGAGCAATTCATTTACGAGGAGCCACTCATGATTATAACAGTGATTAAACCCAAAGTTAATGTGGATGGGAGTAATGAACACAATACGCTTGCTTTATTGGTGCAAATATATATATATATATATATATATATATATATATATATGAAGAGTTCAGATGCAAAAGCCTCTAAATGCCATTTGAAATTTTCTTCTTTAATGATGATTTTTTATCAAACTTGTATATTTAAGTTCAGTAATTTCACTTAAATAACAATTAATAGGTAATTATCATTGCCATTTAAGTGAAATTACTGAACTTAAATACACAAGCTTGATAAAAATTATCATTCTAGAAGAAAATTTCAAATGGCACTTAGAGGCTTTTGCATCTGAACTCTTCATATATATATATATATATATATATATATATATATATATCAACTTATTTACTTGCGTACTTACTTATGTACTTACTTTCTTACGTACTTACGTACTTATTTTATTACTTGCGTACTTACTTACTTACTTACTTACTTATATACTTACGTACTTACTTTATTACTTACGTACTTACATACTTATGTTCTAACTTACATACTTACTTACATACGTACTTTATTACTTACTTATGTTCTTACTTATGTACTTACTTACATACTTACGTACTTACTTACGGGCTTACTTTCTTACTTGCGTACTTACGTACTTACTATCTTACTTACGTACTTACCTACTTTCTTGCGTACTTTCTTACATACTTACGTACTTCCTAACGTACTTACTTACTTACGTACTTATTTTATTACTTGCATACTTTCTTAATTACTTATATACTTATGTGCTTACTTTATTATTTGTGTACTTTCTTACTTACGTACTTACTTACTTACATACTTACGTACTTACTTACTTACATACTTACGTACTTACTTACTTACGTACTTACTTACATACTTACGTACTTACTTTATTACTTACGTACTTACTTTCTTACTTGCGTACTTTCTTACGTACTTGCATACTTTCTTTCTTACCTACTTACTTACTTACTTATTCATGTACTTACTTACTAAGTTACTTACTTAATACAGCAGTGCCAGGTCAAACTGAAGTTATTGAGGGGAGAAAAAAAACATTGGTGTATCAGTCGCATTTTCATATATTCAAAAATCTGTGATTTCTTCTATCATTTAAAGTTTTCGCTTCAACGTTTCACTCAAACTGATATGCTGATATATTAAATCAAATTAAAAGAAAAAGAACACATTTTTCTAGTGATTTTAGAAGTTTGCACAGTATATCTCATAGCCCTGTTTGTTTTGCACAGGTGAAATCTTGTGAAAATATGAAACGTTTACACTTTAGATGTGCTGCATACTGTGTACATAAGACTCTCGGAATGATCATATCAAGGGATTTTTAGAGTAATCCATCAATCTCATAAAGCAGGTGATGAGAGCTTGACATTTGATCATTCAGTTTAGATATAATCGAGCAGCAAAAAGACCTGCATTCATAACCATCTCTTTTTTTTCCATATCCTAAAGCGATCGTGCCTCTTACACTAATGCCATTGCCAACGAGACCATGAGGGAAACCCCTGCTGCTGATATTTATACTTTCCAATTTACCCCTGAAATTTATTAGCTCTTTCTGGATTTGAATCATTTGGACAGTTAATAATCCAAATAATACGCAAATAATTTCCAAGAATTATCTGGGTCACCTGGATATCGAGTTATGAATGCGTTTAATCGTTTTCAGCTGTGCCTAGCATTTGATCACCTGACAATAACAATCACTGGTCATGCGCTTAGACGCTATTATTTGCTTTTCTTCATAAGATGATATTCTAAGAGGTATTACAACAGCTCATAATGCATTTCTGCCGTATTAATCCCTGCGTATTTATGATCCCGAAAAGCGAAAAGGTAGTGTTTTTGGCACAGGTCTTCGGCGCGACGCATGTGGCAGCGTGTGAGTTGTCATGACGTGGTTTGTTCAGTTCACTGCACACATACTAAACCGTATTAGACACCCTATAAATCCTGCTGCCCCAAGAAAGCAAACAGTAATCAAGATACATGGCTCACGGACGAATGAATGACTGAACGTAAGAGGAGAGGATTCTGGGTAAAAGGGTGGAGGTGATATGGAAGGGTGGTGCGCTACCATTGGAGTGTCAGAAAACCCTCACTAGGAGTTAACAGGGGTGTTTTGAAAAGACACAAATAGGGAGCGAAGGCGGATGGAAAGAATTCTGTCTCTCTACCTGCTCCGTAATGAGCAGAAATTAGTGTTTGGCCTCTGGGAACTGGCAGTGGAATCAAGAGACGCTTCTCGGGGCTGGAAAGACTGTTTTTTCTCAAAATAAAATAACAGAAATGTAACCTTCCAATTAATTCCAATTTACATATCCCCGGCTCCGGTTTCCATCTGGGAGACGTCATCGCCATTGCCTCGGTTTGATTAGCTCATTAATAATTCCCTCGTTGCTGCGATTCATTTGAAATTAGCCAAACAGATGGGCTGCACAGGAGTACGAGCGTTTCGACAGCTTTATTCGGGATGAGGCCCGAATGCATTGGCACACAAAGAAGTGTGTTCGCTTCGGACACTTTTCCTCTCGTCTGTGAGGGCTCAGCGGTAAAAACTGCCAGAGATTAGTGCAGTTTGTTTGCTTTTTCGTGTCATTAACGCCGTCATCAGGGCCCTGGCACCGTGGCTTTACAGTTTGTCACCTGCTCCGTTCTACACTCAAACCCAGAAAACCATATGAAGTCACGGCTTTAGAAGAGTTGGCAGAATCTAGTGGCCTGGTCTGGATGGAGACCAAATACGGTGCAGTGATTCCTACACTCTAAAAAATGCTGGATTTGTTTCAACCCAAATTTGGGTCAAATATGGACAAACCCAAATGTTGGGTTAAAAATGCAATTGAAAAATGTACAGTTGAAAGCTAAAGTTAGGTTAAAATTTGAACTTACATTTTTACCCAACATTGTCCATCTTTTACCCAAATTTGGGACTATTATTGACAAACCCAAATGATGGGTTAAACATGCAATTTAAAAAAAAATATTCAGTTGAAAGTGAAAGTTGAAGTTGGGTTAAAAATTGAACTTACATTTTTAACCCAAATTTGGGTTTGTCCACATTTTACCCAAATTTGGGTCAAATATGGACAAACCCATGCAATTGAAAAAATATACAGTTGAAAGTGAAAGTTGAAGTTGGGTTAAATTTTGAAATGACATTTTTAACCCAACATTTAGGTTTTTCCATATTTTACCCAAATTTGGGTAAAATATGGAAAAACCTAAATGTTGGGTTAAAAATATTTGTCCATATTTGACCCAAATTTGGGTAAAAGATGGACAATGTTGGGTAAAAATGTAAGTTCAAATTTTAACCTAACTTTAGCTTTCAACTGTACATTTTTCAATTGAATTTTTAACCCAACATTTGGGTTTGTCCATATGGACAAACCCAAATGTTGGGTTAAACATGTAATTTCAAATTTTAACCCAACTTTAACTTTCAACTGTACATTTTTCAAATGCATTGTTAATCCAACATTTGGGTTTGTCCATATTTGACCCAAATTTGGGTTGAAACAAATCCAGCATTTTTTAGAGTGTAGGAATCACTGCACTGTATTTGGTCTCCATCCAGACCAGGCCACTAGATTCTGGGACAATTGGGACAAACCCAATTGTTGGGTTAAAAATGCAATTAAAAAATGTACAGTTGAAAGTGAAAGTTAAAGTTGGGTTAAAATTTGAACTTACATTTATAACCCAACATTGTCCATATTTTACCCAAATTCGGGTCAGATATGGACAAACCCAAATGCTGGGTTAAAAATGCAATTAAAAACATGTACAGTTGAAAGTGAAAGTTGAAGTTGGGTTAAAAATTTAAAATTTTGACATTAAATTTTAAATTTTGAACCCAACATTTGGGTTTGTCCATATTTGACCCAAATTTGGGTCGAAGCAACCCAGCGTTTTTTAGAGTGTAGGTTTTGACACAACATTAAGCAACCAATCAACCAACTAACCAAACAAAAAAATAAAGAATTATTTTAGCCTACTTAAGCTTACATTTATAACCAAATTTGAACTTAAATTGCAAGTAAATAAATGCATTTCTTGCGTAATTTGACAGCGCTTAGTGTAAAACATGATATTGATAAAATATGGAACCGAACTTGATTTGCAGAATCTGGAATTGATTGGAATGTAACAAAGCGGGAGTTGCGTAACAAAATGAAGCCAGAGCCAATGTGAATCTATATCCGTCTGTTGGGGAACATGTTTCTGTCATCAATGCAAAAGGAAAGCTGTTTCCGATGATTTACTGAACTTTGAATAGTTGTTATTCATTCAGTTATTTATTTATTTATTTTTAGGAAGAACATGCAACAATGAATCATTCACAGTAATATCAAGAAACAGAATTAGGAAAATATAAAAGGTTCAAATTAGATTTTTGATGAGTTTTTTCCCTTCTAAAATCCAGCATGAGTTAAAGGCAACACACTGATCCCGATGAAGGTGCTGTGATGCAAACGCAACGATGCCCTGGAGTAACAAAGCATCTGTTAACGATAACCGACTCCAATTTAACATCGATTTCGGATTTGGCATTGGAAATCGCGTTTCAAATCATCATCATCATCTCTTCCGTGTGGGACAGACTGCCAGTGCCAAGCAAGAGTGTGTCAGCAGACCTACCAAGAACCTCAATAACACCAACAATTCTTCTTCCCTTTCTGACAGTTTCAAACGGCTTTATCATCAAACCGTGAGTGATGGCAGAGCGCATTACCCTCCAAACGGCTGCAATTACCACCGCGCAATTAGCACCAATCACAATTAAAGCAGTGGCTGGACTCCCCCAGATGCCCGTGAGTCATGCTTGAACCGGGTGAGCGATGGGCGAGCTGTTGCTGGATGAGGGTGGTCAGCGCTCTCGTGTGTGGTTCTCGGCCCGGGTCGACGCTGGCGTGTGGGCCGTAATTGGTCGAATCCCTCCCAGTAGAAGCTGCAGGTCACATTCGGCACAGGTGCCTCCCAAATCCCTTTGTTTGGGACCGTGTGCGTCGACTCTCACACGGCCCCTGCGCTAAGCCTGGCGGCTGAGCCGGCGCTAGTTGGTTGTTTGAATAAAACCAAGGGTAAATATTGTCTGAGACCAAGTCAACACTTGTGTCATGCATTTTCAATTTGGCGTTCAATTAAGTCCATTTATTTTTTTCCCTTTCCTAAGGGGGAAAGAAAAACAGGCTTGCTGAGGCTGGAGAGATTTGGTGAGGCTAATGAAGGTGCCAGAGACTCAAAGCACTCATTTAACGGCCACTTCTTGCTCTCCAGATTACGAGAACAACAGTTGATGATTCGATTAAAACAGACAGGGGGTCTATTAAACACGTATTCGGTGTATTACATTTGAAAATAAGCTCCTCAAGTCGCCTTTCCTGGTGGATACTAACTTTGTTTGGTTAAATACTAGGATACACGTGGCTTAGCTCCATCCTTGCTCTTAAAGGGACAGTACATCCAAAAATATAGAATAAATAATAAAATAAAAGATAATGTCATTGTTTACAATATGTTGTTCTACGGTCTCTTGTGAAAAAGAAGTGCACTTTAGCATATTTTTTTATGACTTATTACAGGAATAATATACTTATAAAGTTTGGAAAAATTACGAATTTTTGAAAGCCCACCAACACTGCATTTATTTGATTAAAATGTGGCTTTTCCATCACAGAAATAAATGTATTAAAATAGAAAACAGTTCTTTTAATTTGTAAAATTATTTTACAATTTTAGTGTTTTTACTGTACTTTTGTTTTTACTTAAGATTTCTTTAAAAAAATAAAAATTAAAAAACACGAAGTTATTTGAAACTTTTGACTGGTAGTACTTGAATAAGAATCAACAGTAATGATTTCTGAAAATTAATTGTATGTTATTTATAATTAAATGAAAATTAATTATAATTTTTAAAGATATTAAATGCAGTTAGTTAGCGCTTTTTTGACCTGAACAGTTTTGGTCCCCATTGACTTCCATTTTGTTTGTTTTTTTGTGCCTGTAATGAAGGTAAATGGATACCAAAACTGTTTGGTTACCAACATTCTTTAAAACATACAGTTTTGCGACATGACGGTGAGTAAATAATGACAGAATTTGTATTTTTGTATTTTTAGGTGGACTGTCCCATTAAGCTTGTATATAAATGGCATTCTGTTTTGGATAAGAGCATCTTCTACTCTACAGTAAGTGACTAAATGCAAAAGCTGGCTAGCCGCCAGTTGCTATAGTATCCCTACAGTTTCCCTTTATGGCCACTAGAGGGGGCGATTGCAGGACCCATTCAGGCAGAAACCACAGGTATGAGGTTGCCAAAGACCACAATAACTGCATCACGTTACACATTTCTTGTCCACATCTTGCGGTGTCCTTGCGTTGAACACGATCCTCGGTGTGATGATTGCAGTCGGCCGAGGCTTTGTCAGTGTTTTGTGGCCGTCACTCAGCCAGTTTTCTCATGTATTCGGCTCTGATTTGCATCCAGCCATTGCTAGTGTCTTTTTCACCATGCTTGACTTACATGTAAGCAACCATGACATTGCATTTATACATCACATGCTATCAAGTCAAAACCAAACGCTGTGCCAGTCAAAACAAGCTTCCGTGATTGATTAGTCCTGCCTGACTTGAAGTCCATGACGTACCGTGGTAAGCATGCCAGATTCATTTGGGAGTCAGCGCCGCACGACCACCTTCACTTTCTGTCAATGAGCTCCAATTTACCTGACAAATCTCTCTCAGCGTTTTATTTGCACAGACACGGTAAACAGAATTTGAAGAATTACACACAAAGGCGTTTGGCCGAATGTGACACAACAATTGTATATAGTTGAAGTACAGACAAAAATAAGCAATGGTTGGAAATGCTAGGTCAGGGGCGCAGGAACGATTTAAAACGGGACACATTAAGTCATTACGTCTGTGGAAAGTAATGATTATCTCCTCAAAAGAGTCTGTGAGGGATGTGAAGGGAAATCTGTGCGATGATCGGACACTCAATGTAGACAAACACATCTTTGTGAACTTACGCAGTATTAAATAGTGTAAATGCATTTTGTCTTCACAGATTCAAGCTTTTTGTTGTTGATTTGCAGTGTAAAGACCACAATAGACAGATAAAGCCATCAAAATTAAGCAATATTAAAGAAATATCCTGCCATCCAGCCTGTTTCTTCTAACCGGCTGTAATAATCCCTATGGTGGGGATAATAAATTGGTCCTCCTGGGTTATTGTAATGAGCTTCCCTCCCAAAGGAAAACATGCAGATCGGTGCTGTGAAAATAAACAGTGTGAATGTGAGATCACTGGACTGAAATCATGTTCTGCTTAGCATGTGTCTGTGAAAACAGGACCCTTGCGCTCTTGCTTTTTCCCAACATCGCACAATCTCCTGAAAGCTGACTTTACTAGCAGTGTAGGCTAGTTATTCAATGTTAGGAAGTAACTAACTGAAAGAAGTGATGCTAATAACTTTACATGTTAAGTATCATGACTTAAAGGCATTGATCAAATGTTGTTTACTAAAGTTTGTCGCTTTTGGAAATAATTGGGACAGTTCATATAGAAACAGCTCGAAAAGAAAGTTTTTAGTTCCTTTGTAAAATATTTCATTGAATGATACTTTTCATACCAATGATTCATTTACTCAATTCTACTAACTGTAAGTAACTTTGCAACTACATGTCAACTTCTGCTTAAAGGAGGAGTTCACTTTTTCAAAAACACTTTTGCTGATAATTTACTCACCCCCATGTCATCCAAGATGTCCATGTCTTTCTTTCTTCAGTCGAAAAGAAATTAAGGTTTTTGATGAAAACTTTCCAGGATTTTCTCCATATAATGGACTTCAATGGGGTCCAAACGGTTCAAGGTCCAAAAGACAGTTTCAGTGCAAACTACAAACTGTGCAAAAGGGCTTTAAATGACACCAGACGATGAATAAGGGTCTTATCAAGCGAAACGATCACTCATTAAAAAAACAAAAACAAAAAAAACAACAAAGTTGAAGTTTTATAAGCTCAAATGCTCGCCTTGCTCTGTTCTGTGATGCGCGTTCGTGACTCTCCTGTTCGAACTCGTTCATCAAAATGAACTAATCTTTTTCCGAATCAATTCATACGTTTCGTTCGTTGATGGAACCAAATGACTTGAAAAAAGATTTGTTCATTTTGATGAACGAGTTCGAACAGGAGAGTCACGAATGCGCATCACAGAACAGAGCAAGGCGAGCATTTGTGCTTATAAAACTTAAACTTTGTTATTTATTTTTTAAATGAGCGATCGTTTCACTTGATAAGACCCTTATTCAACGCCTGGAATCGTTTAAAGCCATTTGAAGCTGCACTGAAACTCATTTGGACCTCGAACCGTTTTGGACCCCATTGAAGTCCATTATATGGAGAAAAATCCTGGAATGTTTTCATCAAAAACCTTAATTTCTTTTCGACTGAAGAAAGAAAGACATGAAAAAAAGTGAACTACTCCTTTAATTGAATAACTTTAGTACCTTTAATAAGAATACTAGAATGCTGCAGTTAAATGCTCTGGAAAGGAGATCAACAGCTCACTGAGGGCGGGGTCTGTGCTAATGGGGTGGAGTCTGTCAGAAGAAATGGGCGGGGCCTACGCATATCACATTGCATAGAAACTGCAAACGCTTATTCTAAAACACTGACACAAACACAAAAAAAAAGACGAGTGGGTAGATTTTTACCATTATGGGTGGTTGTGCACACACTGCCGACACACATTTTTGTTCAAACACCATATAAAAGTGAATTTTGCATTACAAGTCCCCTTCAAAACACGTGAATTGCATTTTTGCAGTAGTTTCCCCAGCATCTGCCCTAAACCGACCCATAGGAAACATGCTGGAGGTGTTTCGCTGATTCACCCTCACTCGTCGGCCTTATAGTCCTCTGTTAACCACTGTCTCTGCTGAAACTTTCCACTTAATGTAGTCTGACTGCTTCTGCCCGCTAACTATTAAGAGAGATCTAAAGAACACGTAGGGCTTATTTGTGGTAATATGTGGCATATTCAAATGTTTTACACAAATAATAGATGAAGTCAGTTAGCAACGCCCTACCAATTTCCATGATCTTCTGACACTGATGACACTGGCGACATTGAGTGTTTCCTCTAATTCCAGAGGGAAATGGAATATATGAAATATCATGTTAGCTCAACTAAATATGTATTTACTAAGCACTGTCCTTTGAAGCTTTCTACAAATCACTTTATTCTGCTTAAATGGGCAAGAATGGGTTGCATTTCAACAGTTTTTTTTTTCCTCTTGACATTACAGTGGACTCAGTGTACAGGTCTCTCTCTCGCTCTCTCTCTCTCTCTCTGATATGATGGAGTTGGGCAGAGTGGCATGGGAATGGCACTATGGCGGTTAGAGGCCGTATTTTGATTGGCGCCTCGTTCCAAGTCCAGTCTCCACACGTGTCTGCCAAACTGTACACATTCAATCAAACAACACTGTTTCCATGGATACGGTAATAAATTAGAAGTGAGCGCTATGATTGTCTGAAGCATTTTCCAATTTCCTTGGCACGAAAAGAGTAAATTTAAAATTTACTTATGTACATAATGGGAATGGAAAGGGCAGGCAATATTCTCAAATTCTGTCAAATTGTTATTTGTATATTTTCTCTTTAAGTGACATGAATAGGGCTTTATCATAGAGCTTTTCTAGTGTGGGAGTGCCTTGTGTACATTTAATACATCAGTAAGTCAGTATATGAATTATACAGGAATAATATTATAAAATATGTACTTATTTATGCAGATTATACAAGGTCCATTTGGTTAATGAAAATCTCATTACAATAAAGTCCCATTATTAGTTGCTGTCAGTTAATTAAATGAGCCATACAAAAATGCTTAGTTGTTTTAACCCAATTTTGGGTCAAATATGGACAAACCCAGCCACTGGGTTACATTTTTTAAATTGCATTTTTAACCCAATGTTTGAGTTTGTCCAGATTAGACCCAAAATTGGGTTAAAACAACCCAGCATTTTTTTAGAGTGTATAATGTAAGTTAGTATTTGAATTATACAGGAATCAATCATATTATAAAAGTAATAAAATATGTACTTATTTATGCAGATTATACAAGGTGCGTTTGGTTAATGAAAATCTCATTACAATAAAATCCCATTTTTAGTTGCTGTCAGTTTAATTAATTAATTAATTAAATCAATTGCAATTAAAAATGTTACAGTTGAAAGCGAAAGTTAAAGTTGGGTTAAAATTTGAAATTACATTTTTAACCCAACATTTGGGTTTGTCCATATTTGACCCAAATTTGGGTTAAAACAACCCAACATTTTTTAGAGTGTATTATTATTATTGTGTGTTGCAATAATATTTTACATTGTTCTTAAGAAAGCACTGGGTAATATAAAGAAACTGCTTATGTTCAGTGTTAGTAGCTAGTTATTACCCAGTTATTGCAATAACTATAATACAGTAAGTACATATACACTCTAAAAAATGCTGGGTTGTTTTAACCCAATTTTGGGTCAAATATGGACAAACCCGAAATGTTGGGTTAAAAATGTAATGTAAAAATTTAACCCAACGGCTGGGTTAGTCCATATTTGACCCAAAGTTGGGTTAAAACAACCCAGCATTTTTTAGAGTGTATGCACATAGGGACTGTAAAATAAAGTGCTACCATTATTTGTTAACATTAGTTAATATAAACACAGCTGTTCATTGTTAGTTCATTAACAGAGACAATTTTAGATGTGTATGTAATTGTTGCGATTCATTTTAATAGTCATTGAATGCAGTGGCGAAATTTGCCTTGATCAGCGCTAACTCATTGAACCGCCGTGACACAGGTCTTTATGTCATGCTCGCTAATTCTCATAAAGTAGTTTTCCCATATAAAAATGAAAGCAAAGAAAACAAACACTTAACTGCAAAGCATAACGCAAGCTTTTTCCCGTGCGTCACACGCAGGATCTCGGAGCAGATATTAGCTCTCCGCACAGATCTCAGGCCTGCGGTCTCACTCAAGTCCTGAAACCTCAGAGCTGGCCTGGGATCAGTGTTAATAGCTAGCTTCTTCCATCTCCAGCACAAACAGCGATGAACAAACGCCTGTTGCATAAACGGCAGAACGGCTCGGCTCCTAACACGCTCTGGGAAGATTTTAGCAGGAGATTTCACTGTAATGAGTCTGAATCAGCCAAAACCCGCAAAAACAAACAAACCTCCATACACACAAATAAACTCGGGCTGAATTATGTCATGCATAATGGAGCACCCTTGGCAGTTGTAGAATATGGCAAAGCTTCTGCAATATGCAAAACATGCTGTTGTGGGTTCGGGTGAGAGAGAAATCTGCTGTCCTGCACGTATACGATTCGTACAACTCTGTCAGCGTTTCCTGTTTACTGTGTGCCATTACCTCGTGGTACAAAACAAACAAACAAACAAATAATATGAGCTCCAACAACATGATCTCTAAGTGATTAGCAATACAAATTAGAGTATTAATTTAGAACAACTAATTTGAATGATTTAAAAATAATATCAATTGAGAACAAACAAACAAATAATGTAATAAAAATAAACTCTTAACAACATCATCTCTAAAGTGATTAGCACTTACAGCATTAAATTAGTAGGCTACAATTAATTATTAAAAGTGATAAATTAAAATATTACATTAATAAACAAAAACAAATAATATCAGCTCTAAAAACAAGATCTCTTATTAAGAGTAATTAATTATTCAAAAGTAATTATTTAAAAAATAACTTTCAAAAACAAACAAACAAACAAACAAATAATATCAGCTCCAACAACATGATCTCTAAGTGATTAGCAATGCAAACTAGATTATTAATGTAGTTCAACTAATTGGAATGATTTAAAAATAATATTAATCAAGAATAAACAAACAAACAAACAAATAATGTAATAAAAATAAACTCTTAACAACATCATATCTAAAGTGATTAGCCCTTACAGCATTAAATTAGTAGGCTACAATTATTAAAAGTGATAAATTAAAATATTACATTAACAAACAAAAAAATAATATCAGCTCTAAAAACGAGATCTCTTATAAAGAGTAATTAATTATTCAAAGTAATTATTTAAAAAATAACTTTCAAAAACAAACAACCAACCAAACAAATAATATCAGCTCCAACAACATGATCTCTAAGTGAGTAGCACTACAAATTAGAGTATTAATGTAGTACAACTAATTAATACAATTAATTATTTAAAAAATAACATTAATCAAGATAAACAAACAAACAAACAATGCAAAAAATAAACTCTAACAACATCATCTAGAAAGTGATTAGCACTACAAATTACAGCATTTAGTTAGTACAATTAATTATTAAAATAATGATTTAAAAGTGACATTAATCAAGAATAAACAAACAAATAATAAACAAATAAGCAAATAAATAAAGAATAAATAAATAAATAAATAAACCAACATCATCTAGAAAGTGATTAGCACTATAAATTTAGAGTATTCATTTAATACAAGTAATTATTAAAAAAATAACATTCATAAACAAACAAAAAATAAATGCATCAGCTCTAACATCATAATCTCTAAAGTGATTATACTACTAAGAGCATTCATTTATTACAATTCATTGTTTAAACAACTGATTTCATAAAGTAGCATTAATAAACAAACAAATCAACATAAACAAATTGATAAATATTATCAGCTCCAACAACATGATCTCAAAATTATCACACTATTTTGAGTGTGTATTTAGCGCAACTAATTATTAAAAGTAATCAAACCCGCTGACACATAAATAAATGTGTAAAACATATACTGAAAGCTAACTAACTAGCTAGCAAGCTAACCAACCAACCAAACAAACACATATTCCAAATCCCATACAATTTCTAGGTTAATGCTGTCACTGACAAAGTGCGATGCAACACATTGACCATCTGCATGTGTGCAACTAATAGTAAATATCATAAATATTTGATCTGTGTGAACTGGATTAAATCCATATCTGAAAATCTACTTAATGTGAACTGTGATTGTTTGAATGGAACATAACAAAAAAGGCCTATTTCCAGAAGCATGAACATGATAATATGCCGTTTTTACACAAAGTATGCCATTTTACGTGTGTAGGTGTGAGTTTGCATCCATACCTATATCATAATCCTGGCCGCACGTCCTTCTCTGATCTCCAAATGGAAGCATTTACATTTTATTGCTGGCCTCTCTTTCACGGACCAGTAATTTCACTCCCTGAGAAAACAACTCGTACCAATTGCTTATAATTGGTAGAGATGCCGGCCGTATGGCGAGGGAGTGAAAGGTTAGCGACTGTGGGCCGCTAGCCAGCTGCGCTCGCGTCTGTGTTCATTAATAACCCAAGAGCTGTCACCAACATTCAAACACACAACATATAGCATGTTTATCGGTAAACGTATTACTGTTTCCCGCCAGATAAGGTCATGGCGGATCATGCTGACGTTGCTTTAGATTCTGTGTCACGGATACGAATACATGAGGACAGAAGTGAATATTATGCTGGAAAATGAGTACTAATTTGAACAGTGATATTATAATGCACATTTCTCTGGTGCCAAAACGCATTTTAAAACGCCCGTGATTGCCTTAAGGATACTGTAGAGATTTCCCACAGCTAGATGAAGCTGATCAAAGCGTTGATTTTCCCGTAGATTTGAAATTACGGCCCTTCGTAACTGCACATTACTCAATTAGACTGTCTCCACGGTGAGACACAACCACAATCTTCATGACAGGGAAAATGATCCACTAATTTGGCTGCGTTAGTGATTTCTGATTGGGGCGTCAGTGAGTTAAGAGCTTAATTCTAGGCCTCGACTGAGAGCTTCGCCAATGTCGTCAAGTCAATACATTGGATACAGCAAACAAACAAGCAAACACATGTCCGTAAATGTTTTACCTCTCTGGCCGTAGAATATTACAGTACTCTCGCTTTTTGTTGAATATCATTGTGCAATCTGGTTCCTTATATGCATCTTTATGTATTAATTCATCTGATTGGATGGATGGATTGTGGTTTCCTTGGGGCAACAGACCTTTTGGACGTTTTCAGTTGTTTAAATTTCTTCTTTTTTTAAGACATCCATCTCATCTAACTGTTCCTGATCTCTCTCGTTCTGTGGACTGACAGGAGAGGCGTTTACTCCTGATCTATAGTCTCAGACATCCATCTCATCTAATGCCACAGATGCAGCCGATAGTCACTACAGCAGAGCTTAAAGGAAATTCCTGAGCCAGATTTTTCTTTGCACCGTGACTTCTGGAGGTTTTAAAACTCATGCCTTCCAATGCAGAGATCCAGCATGCTAATGGCTTACTCATGCTACTGCTCTCCCATCTGTCAACTCTAGCTGTTTTGGTTTATCCTGGTAGAACGCCCTAACCTTCATTATGATAAAAATCTCAGATGGTCCCGACATCAGCATTCAACAGGTCAAACAATCTCTCATACTTTCCACAGGCTAGATCAATACGGTCAAATCATTTCATTATGTGAGGGTTTCCTTAGTTTCTGTGGTTTTGAAAGATTGTTGTCGTGTTTTTTTGTTGTTGTTTTTTTAAATGCCTGAAGTCGAAGTTCACGAAAGATCCAACGTATCCAAGCAAAACTGGAATGTCAATGATCAAGAAACATCTTCACAGTGAATAGGTTGAATGTAACCATCTTCATTCATAGAAGAAACGAATATAATTTAAAACTTAAGCAAACAGATGAGCAATACAAGCACAGTAATATCTAGATTATTAATCAGATTCCAAAAATTATATTACATTTTAAAATAGTCATAATCAGACTACAGTTTAATCGATTAGATAATTACTCGATAATCGCAAAAAAGTGGCAGTAAATTATTGATAATCAATTGATTTTCCTTTAATTGTCCTTTTTTAATGTTTTAATTTTCATTTCTAAAAAAACTGTTGCTTCACTCTAAAAAATGCTGGGTTGTTTTAACCCAATTTTGGGTAAAATATGGACAAACCCAGCCATTGGGTAAAAAATGTAATTCAAAAATGTAACCCAATGGCTGGGTTTGTCCATATTTTACCCAAAATTGGGTTAAAACAACCCAGCATTTTTTAGAGTGTTGTTTGTGTTTGGAAAGTCTTCCAGTTTTGCCGAATTCCAAATGCAAGACGAATTGAGAGGCCACACAGCATACACTCTAAAAATGGCTGGGTTGTTTTAACCCAACTTTGGGTCAAATATGGACAAACCCAAACATTGGGTTAAAAATGTAATACAAAAAAATGTAACCCAATGGCTGGGTTTGTCCATATTTGACCCAAAGTTGGGTTAAAACAACCCAGCCATTTTTAGACACAATTATTAGACACAATACATAATTTTGAAATCAATAAGAAATATTTGATTTGTTTATAAACAAATCAAATATTTCTTTTTTGATTGATTTCGAAATGATGTATTACTTCTAATTTCACATTTTTATCAATATACGAACCCTTGGCAGTTCCATCACACACCTTTACATATTGCAATGTTTAATTCAATTGTGAAAAAAACCCCGAATTTTTCTCTTTTTGTAATTTTGTACAATATTATCCTATTCAAATCAATGTGATAAAAGAGGTCAAAAGTAATAAAAATAAGTCGTCCAATTATTTACCCATTAGTCATTATAAACCTATAACAAACGTTCTCCATGTAATTTGTATTCAGTAATGAAACACACTTTGTAAGTAATCTACCCAGCACTGTAACAGTTCCCGAGGCAGAGGAGTGAAAACACCTGCTCTCGGTGATGAAGTTCACCCGCTAGGAATCACACATCAACTGACTGGGATTAAAACCCAGCTCAGGAACACACCTCACGTCTCTGTTCATGAGAGAAGGCACAATAATATTGAGGCGAGGAAGCTGTTGATTCATTCTTAAAAACTGTCCTAGATAGGCCGTGATTTCCTCTAGACCTGTCCGCACCCTCGTCATGTGGGACCTTCTTTGAGTCCGGAGGGCCTCTGAGGTCCTGTGATAGGAATCCCAGTGTCCAGCTGTTGGAGTCATCAATGCTTTAATGTGTTCAGAGAGTCGGTCCCCTCACCGGAAAATACACACTCAGTCTGAAATTAACTGCACAAATTACCAATATAGAGGCATGCATTATATTTTATTTTGCTATCAGTGTTGTTTTATTATCGTTGATGTAGGATTGTAGTTTTTGTTAGAATTTTGAAATTACATTTTAAAAACATTTTCTGATTTCACTTTTTATTTTAGTTAAAATAAAGAACTAAAAAAGTGCACGTTTGATTTTTGATAATGTACAACTACTTGTGAAAACAGTAGCAAAGCAAATACAAAACAAAAAAAGTTTGTTTATAATTTACGTTTGTAATTCCGATCATGTGTGTGCGTTTGTGCACGTTTGTGTGTGCGTGCATGTTTGTTTGCGCGAGTGTGTGTGTGTGTTTGATTTTGTGCATTTGTGTTTGTGTATGTGCGATTGTGCGTGCATGTTTGTGTGTGTGTGTGTGTGCACTTGTTTTTGTGCGTGTGTGTGTTTTCAAGTTTGTGTGTAATAATGTGTGTGCTCGAGTGCGTTTGTGCATTTGATTTTGTGTGTTTGTGCGTGTGCGTGCATGTTTGTGTGTGTGTGTGTGTTTTTTGGTGTGAGTGTGTTTGCATGTTTGTGTGTAATAATGTGTGTGCGCGAGTGTTTGTGCGTTTAATTTTGTGCGTTTGTGCGTGCATGTTTGTGTG
Source organism: Pimephales promelas (assembly GCF_016745375.1). Next base: position 817,593 of record NW_024121110.1, on the reverse strand, counting down.
TGTGCAATTGTTTGTGTGAGTGTGTGTGTGTGTGTTTGCATGTTGTGTGTAACAATGTGTGTGCTCGAGTGCGTTTGTGCATTTGATTTTGTGTGTTTATGTGTGTGCGTGCATTTGTTTGTGTGAGTGTGTGCGTGGGTGTGAGTGTGTTTGCATGTTTGTGTGTAATAGTGTGTGTGCGTGAGTGTTTGTGCGTTTGATTTTGTGCCTTCGTGTTTGTGCGTGCATGTTTGTGTGTGTGTGTGCACTTGTTTGTGTGCGTGTGAGTGTGTGTTTGCATGTTTGTGTGTAATAATTGTGTGTGCGCGAGTGCGTGTGTTTGTGCGTTTGATTTTGTGCATGTGTGTTTGTGTGTGTGCGTGTCTAAAACGTGACCATGATTATTCCTGTATGTTTTCTGGAATTCCTGCTGGTGTGTGTATATAAGAGTACGATGGGCCACTTTCCAAGGATTCCCCATGAAAGCCATCATGATGCCATGATGTTTTCCAGTGATGCCATGGAGGACAGTATTTCTGAAAAATCACTCATGCAACTCCAGAGGAATGAGTTCATATCTGCAAGACAGAGAGTTCTTCAATGGATCGTTTGAAAAGGAGAGAGCATTCAGAGTTTCGATAAAGAGACGCACAGAGGCAGCAGTTCGGCCCGTTGGGAACGAGAGCATCGACTTCATGTCCTCGCTGTGGCTTGGCAGAGATCTTCAGAAATCTCTTACCTGACTGCAGGCGTCATTTACTCTGAGGTGGAGATTCAGGTCAGCGAGTGTCTCTTCTGAGGAAAAGAGAGAATCCAAAGACTCTTCTGCTGCCTACCAAGGGCTAGAACAAAATACTTACAACTCTTATTTGTCAAGTCACCTTTATTTAGATTGCTTTGAACTTCCCAGAACACCCTAGCAACCAGTCAGAATACCCTAGCAACCACCTAAAATAACTTAGAACACCCTAGCAACCACCCAGAACACCCTAGCAACCACCTAGCAACCAACCAACATACCTTAAAACACCCTAGCAACACCATAGCAACCACCCAAAATACCTTAGAACACCCTAGCAACACCATAGCAACCAACCAAAATACCTTAGAACACCCTAGCAACACCCTAGCAACTCACCAAAATACTATAGAACACCCTAGCAACTGCCAAATTACCTTAGAACACCCTAGCAATCACCCACAATACATTAGAACGCCATAGAAAACACCAGAACACCCTAGCAACCACCTAGCAACCAACCAAAATACCTTAAAACACCCTAGCAACACCATAGCAGCCACCCAAAATACCTTAGAACACCATAGCAACACCATAGCAACCAAAAAATACCTTAGAACACCCTAGCAACACCCTAGCAACTCACCAAAACACTATAGAACACCCTAGCAACTGCAAAATTACTTTAGAACACCCTAGCAATCACCCAAAATACATTAGAACATCCTAGAAACACCATAGCAACCAACTAAAATACCTTAGAACACCCTAGCAACACCCTAGCAACTCACCAAAATACTGTAGAACACCCTAGCAACTGCAAAATTACATTAGAACACCCTAGCAATCACCCAAAATACATTAGAACACCATAGAAAACACCAGAACACCCCAGCAACCACCTAGCAACCAACCAAAATACCTTAAACACCCTAGCAACACCATAGCAACCACCCAAAATACAATAGAACATCCTAGCAACACCATAGCAACCAACCAAATACCTTAGAACACCCTAGCAACACCCTAGCAACCAACCAAAATACCTCATAAGACCATAGCAACCACCCAGAACACCCTATCAACCACCCAAAATACCTTAACAACTGCCATTACTTTATGATTTTCTTACTTTAGATGTTATTATTTTAAATAGAATAATTATATGTATTATAAGTTTGATTTGATTATCATTTGATACTATTTTGCAAATCCATTTACACATTATACACTTTATTTGATATATTTTGAATGTTCGGCATAGGGTTATGCATGTGCGTGTGCATGAAACACTCGCTCCTTTATACAGCGACGATAGAGCAGCATTACATTTAGTTAATGTGACAAATGTGTGCCCACTCTTAAAACCCAAACGCCTTAATGCATTCGTCCTGGCGCTGACTCGACAAACACCTTGCTATTTACCATGTAATGCCATATAAAACATCCGCTCTGAATGTTCTGTAAAGAATCTGTGTTTACAGCGAAGTTGAGCAATCTGTCCCTGAAAAATAAATCAGAGCCTCCGTGCAGAATATGCAGACAGTTCGAAACATTTTTTTTGTGGTAACTTATTAAACCCGGCTTCCCCCCCATTCAGCGAATTTGCATGTGGCTTGTAGATTAATGCTTACCTGCCAATGATGATGCGTTCTCCCCTAAATCATCCTAGCTCCCATGGGCCACCGTACATTTGTAACACAATCCCCTTACCAGCCTTTTGAATCTGTGCCCTGTATTAAATCAGGTATTATATGACGAACAGCTGTTTATGTATTAATCACTTATAAAGATGAATTCCAGAGCCCGGCTGTAGTCTGTGCGGATCTGATGATGTTGTCGTAGAGTCATCCCGAATCAGAAGCATGACAAAAATCAATGATGTGCAGAAACACATTGAGGGGTCAGCATGAGAAAACACAACCTGCACCTGTTTAACATATCAGGATCTGCAAATGATCTGGATCAGTACCGCCATAAATCACTTCGATTAGGATTTTCATGGACGTTTGGCACTCGTGGTCGAGTCACATGGAACCGGCTCTGGATTATTACTGGATGAGAAAGAAGGAAGGTGGAGACGTCATGTTAAGAGTATATTTGGAACATCCATTTATTTACCAAAATAAATAAAAAATAACAAATTGACTAAATGACCCAACCTAGACCCAACCCAACCTAGAGATTTCAAATCTATCACTGACCAAAAGCTTTTTTTTTTTTTTTTTTTTTTTTTTTGAGAAAAATGGTGTACACTCAAAACAATGCTGTGTTGGTTTAACCCAAATTTGGTTAAAATATGGACAAACCCAAATGTTGGGTTAAAAATGTAATTTCAAATTTTAACCCAACTTCAATTTTCCCTTTCAACTGTAAATTTTACACTCTAAAAAATGCTGGGTTGTTTTAACCCAACTTTGGGTCAAATATGGACTAACCCAGCCGTTGGGTTAAATTTTTACATTACATTTTTAACCCAACATTTCGGGTTTGTCCATATTTGACCCAAAATTGGGTTAAAACAACCCAGCATTTTTTAGAGTGTATAATTGCATTTTTAACCCAACATTTGGGTTTGTCCATATTTGATATATATTGATGCATATTTTAACCCAGCATTTTTTTTAGTGTAGGATTTTGAAGAAATTGCAGAAATTGCTAGTAAATTTCATGAAAAAAGGAAGTAACACATTGAATTAAACATGATTTTGTTTTTTAAGCAGAAAGACTGAAAAGATACACTCTAAAAAATACTGGGTTGTTTCAACCCAAATTTGGGTCAAATATGGACAAACCCAAATGTTGGGTTAAAAAAATGTAATTTGAAATTCAACTTTCATTTTCAACTGTATATTTTTTTAATCACATTTTTAACCCAACGTTTGGGTTTGTCCATGTTTGACCCAAACTTGGGTTGAAACAACCCAGCATTTTCTAGAGTGTATTTTCTTGTAAAACATATAAGCCTTTATATTTAAGTCATTACAAACGTATTTTTAATGCATTAATTATGCCTAACATTTTTTTTTTTACAGTATGCACAATGATAATTAAGTATGGAAATAATATGTCACCAGACTCAAGTCCCAAAAATGAAAATATAACATGTTTTATATCTATGGGAACACGCGTTTTTGTTGTAAATATATTTATTTTTTTGAACAATAGTAACTGAAAAAAAAAAAGAAAAAGCATTGAATATTAGCAGCATCATTCATATCATATGGGATTGTCCGCAATTATTTAGTTGAATGGATTGAATAATGATCGTCTCTAAAAGTGTTTGCAGTTGATTTGAAGCTAATGAAAGTGACCGTTCATAGGATCAAACTGGTATTGTGTAGTGTTTGACTAGCTCTCCTCCCAGTAGATTAGACAGTATAGCATGACTGGTGTAAATGTATACGTCCCGTCCTGATTGAGCCAGCATGTAGAGTCCATCTCCAGGGAGGATCAGCCGGCTACTGCGAACCTGAGAAACACCGGCAGTGAAAGACGGGAGAAGCGGCGCCAATTCTAATAAGAGAGCACGGGCCTTAAGAAACCACTAATAGTTCCTAAAGTTTCCCGTCCCATGAGCCTTAGCAGCAGGAGAGAGGGAGCCGAGTGGACGGCCGCTAATCAATGTCAGGCTGCTGTGTGTGTGTGTGTGTGTGTTGTGTGAGAGGAGGAGTATGAGGGGGACTCCTGAGAGCCAGAGAGACTGTGCAGGGCTCTGAATATTAATGTCCATTTCCGGCATGAAATACAGTAGCCTTGTTGGGTTGAACTGGCCTTACACTTCAGCAGACAACCGTCGTCCCTTCACTGAACACTGGTTCTCCTAATTAGGCTTGTCTCAGAGTGGGCGGAGCTTGTGTAGTTCACATCAACCAGTGGCAATAAGAAAGTGAAGAAAGCTCTCTTAAATTAAAACTAACAATTTTCTTTACTTTACTTTGCTTTACTGTACTTTACTTACTTACTTAACCGTACTTTACTTACTTAATCTTCGTTTACTTACTTAACCGTACTTTACTTACTTAATCTTACTTTACTTACTTAATTAACCTTACTTACTTAACCTTACTTTACTTATTTACTTTACCTTACTTTACATACTCACTTAATATTACTTTACTTTACTTACTTACTTAACCTTACTTTACTTACTTAACCTTACTTTACTTACTTGCTTAACCTTACTTTACTTACTTACTTTACTTACTTTACCTTACTTTACTTACTCACTTAACTTACTTTACTTACTTATCTCACTTCACTTAACCGTACTTTACTTACTTAACCTTACTTTACTTACTAACTTAATCTTACTTTACTTACTTAATCTTACTTTACTTACTTAACCTTACTTTACTTACATACTTTACTTACTTACTTTACTTACTTATCTCACTTTACTTACTTAACCGTACTTTACTTACTTAACCTTACTTTACTTACTAACTTAATCTTACTTTACTTACTTAACTTACTTTACTTACTTAACCTTACTTTACTTACATACTTTACCTTACTTTACTTTACTTACTTATCTCACTTTACTTACTTAACCGTACTTTACTTACTTACTTTACCTTACTTTACTTTACTTACTTATTTCACTTTACTTACTTATTTCACTTTACTTACTTAACCGTACTTTACTTAATCTTACTTTACTTTACTTACTTATCTCACTTTATTTACTTAACCGTACTTTACTTAACCTTACTTTACTTACTTACTTATCCTTACTTTATTTACTTACTTTACCTTACTTTACTTACTTACTTTACCTTACTTTACTTACTTATATCACTTTACTTACTTAACCGTACTTTACTTACTTAACCTTACTTTACTTACTAACTTAACCTTACTTTACTTACTAACTTAACCTTACTTTACTTACTTACTTTACCTTACTTTACTTACTTGCTTTACCTTACTTTACTTTACTTACTTATCTCACTTTACTTACTTAACCGTACTTTACTTAACCTTGCTTTACTTACTTAACCTTGCTTTACTTACTCACTTAATCTTACTTTACTTTACTTACTTACTTAACCTTACTTAACCTTATGTTACTTACTTAACCTTACGTTACTTACTTAACCTTACTTTACTTACTTTGTAACAGTTCTGGGGTGAGTTCACTTTTACTGGTGCTTTGGTGCTTCACTAGGGGGCGATGTCCTCAGTTCTGAAGGTGAGGATGCGGATATAAGCAGAGAAGAAGTGAAGTTAGATGTGAGCAGTAGCTCAAGGTATTCATCTGTGGTTGGGTTTTTGAGGATAAATTGTTATTTTCTTTGCTACTCATTTAAGCCTGATGTTCTAATTAAGCATAAGCTAAATACCTCTTGAGACAAGTTTGTCTATTGAACTGTTTTACTCTAAGTTTGCCGTGGGAATTATCAATGGATTATTGACTGAGTCTGTCATCTTTGAATTGATTGAACCCGTGGAACTTCCTGTGGAAACTGATTGACTGAAATCATCGCGCCATCATTGACTTTGAGAACGCTGTGACAAACTGCGTTGGAAACTCAGGTTTTTCTATCAAACAAATGACTGAACTGATATGTAAATATGGTATAGTATAGGTAAAATATAGGTATGTGTTTGCGTGGAGGGTGAACACGTTTGTTGTTACTTGTCTGGTACTTAAATATAATCACTGCAAAACTCAACGGATGGTACCCTACCTCTTTACAATGTTTTCATTCTGTCTTTTGTAATTCAAGATGGTATGTTACAACTTACTTACTTACCTTACTTACTAACTTACCTTGCTTTACTTTACTTACAGTAATCAGTCATATAGATCTATGGTTTGTGTGTAAAGCACATGCAGGGTAAGGCATGGGATTCATACGGCAGGCCAGGTTTGATTTTGTGTTCTGTTGTCCTCTGTCTATCCCAAATAATTTCCTGTCCTTCTTTAGTTTTTTCTAACAACTAGCAATATACAACCAAATAAAATGCTTAATCATAGAAGTAATTAATGTGATTCATTAGACTGTTTCACCATACACTTTCTTCACGTTACCGTGACACGGAAGTAATGGTTGTAAAGAAGGGATTGATCTATAAACGGACACCAGTCTGATCAGCTTAATTCCCTGCGCTCTGTTTTTGTGTAGCTGTGTTGTGCACACAAACTCACCGCAAGCTCTCATGTAGATCAAATAGACCATGTAACCAACACATTAAACACAGAGCATGAACAGGAGAGCACCATCAGGTCGAGCGCCATGTAAACATTCCCACCACTGCTATTTATTTTGAGCTAGGGAGGTGGCAACACACTTACACTAGAGGCCTGTATTCTCCAGAGCTCTTCTATACAGAGGGAACGTTTGGTTGGACACTTCAAATGTTTGTCCATCATTACTTATCTACCCAGCCACCCATAGCACACGCTGTAATGTGATCAATTGATCAAAAATCTGCTGGATGATGAAACTGAGCATCAATGGGGAAGATAGGTGATTTAAGGGACTTTGAACGTGTCAAGGTTTGTTGGCTGGACTGAGTATTTCAGAAACTGCTGATCTCTATTTTCACACACAAACATCTCTAGAGTTTATCAGTTCTGTCGGTGAAAATGTCCAGTTGATGTCAGAGGAGAATGGCAAGACTGATTGAGCTGATAGAAAGACATCCATAACTCAAATAAGAACTCGTTACACCTGAGGTCTGAAGAAGAGCATCTCTGAACACACAACACGTCAAACCTTGAAGCAGAAGAAACACACTGGTGACACTCCTGTCCACTGAGGTTACAATTCACATGAGCTCACCAAAACTGGACAGATTGAGTAACGTCACCTGGTCTGTTGAGTCTCAATTTCTGCTGCAACATTCAGATTTGGCGTAAACAACATGAAAGCATTGATCATCCTGCCTTGTATCAATGGTTCTGGCTGCTGGTGTAATGGTGGGTGGGATGTTTTCTTGGCTCACTTTGGGCCTCTTACCAACGGAGTATCATTTAAACACCACAGCCAACTAGAGTTTTGTTGCCGGCCACGTCCATCTCTTCTTTCACAATCTTCCAGTAGAATAACTCACACGTCACAGAATTCAAATCCTCTTAAACTGGTTCATCATGACAGTGAGTTAACAGAGCAATGCGAGCATTTGTGCTTATAAAACTTAAACTTTTTTTTTTATTTTTTAAATGACCGCTCTTTTTGCTAGATAAGACTGGAATGGTTGAAAGCATTTTGAACAGTTCGCAGTTTGCACTGAAACTGTCTTTTGGACCTTGAACCGTTTGGACCCCATTGAAGTCCATTATATGGAGAAAAATCCTGGAATGTTTTCATCAAAAACCTTAATTTCTTTAGGTTTCAGTGAGCTCACCACCAGATCTCAATCCAATAGAGCATTTTTTAGGATGTACTGGAATGGGAGATTCACATCATGGATGTACAGCCAACAGATCTGCAGTAACTGTGTGATTCTTTCCTGACATATGGACCAGAATCCAAGGAAGTTTCCAGAAGCTTGTTGAATCTGTGCCATGAAGAATTAAAGGAGTAGTTCACTTTTGAAAAAAAAAAAATACTTTTGCTGATAATTTACTCACCCCCATGTCATCTAAGATGTCCATGTCATTCTTTCTTCAGTCGAAAAGAAATTAAGGTTTTTGATGAAAACATTCCAGCATTTTTCTCCATATAATGGACTTCAATGGGAACCAAACGGTTCAAGGTTCAAAAGACAGTTTCAGTGCAAACTGCAAACTGTTGAAAGGGCTTTAAATGATTCCAGACGATGAATAAGGATCTTATCAAGCGAAACGATTGCTCATTTAAAAAAATAATAATAATAACAAAGTTTAAGTAAATAAGCTCGCCTTGCTCTGTACTGTGACGCACGTTTGTGACTCTCCTCATCAAAATGAACAAATCTTTTTCCGAGTCATTCAACGAGCGAAATGACCAAATTGACTCAGAAAAAAGATTTGTATAAAACTGTTGAAGGACATGGCTCACTCCTACCTAGGATTGAACCTGACTTTAGACTTGGACCTTCACCAATACACCATCAATACCCCAGCGATGGAGTTATGGGGGGGAAAGTAATACATGAACTCTTGTAGATATTTGTTTTATTCCTCACCCACGTTGTAAATGTCCACAGGCAGCTTTACTGTTCTCTGACAAGTGAGACATTTCCATGCTTTCCATGACCTCTATGAAACAGCGTTTGCCTCTTTCTCCATTCACCATGGCAGCGGCGATGTGGTGTTCACTGCAACACGGCTGTTTGCAATTTTCCAAAGTCCGCTTGAGAAATAGAGGTCATTATTTGAATGAATTTAGAATGATGGGGTTTACATGCGCCGAGACATGTTTACTTTCACTGTTTTCCATGCCTCCCATTGTGACCGGTGACGCCCGGGTCCAAATGAGACTGGACAGATCCGGGAACAGTTGGTTCCAAGGGCCCGTGTAAATGATGGTTGAGGTCTGCTTGCCAGTCCTGATCTTGGGCATGAAACAAGAGGTGTTGGCTTTGGGAATTGCACTTAAGTCTACAAGGTGGCTTGGTGGAGAACAGGTTTGGAGGCATGCGCTCTTGGTGGTGTGCTTTCTGTGGCAGGGTCCGCGAGGCACATCCATCTTCTTGCCACTCCAGTGACGGCAAAGCAAACAGAGAGAACAAACCCCCCATACACTCAAGAACCCCCAAGATCCAAGAGCTCTCCAAAACGGCAGCACTGATAATACGAAAAAGCCAGGATGTGTGTGGAGAATTAGGAAAATATTGAAATCAAAATCCCATTTATTTCATTGCGTAGACTTTCCATCATGCTTAATGTACTGGTTGGACTTACGTTTCAGTGCTCTAAACTGAGTTATGTGTATTTTTCTGGTCTTATTTATAATCGCATGAAGGTCACCATGGCATCTTAATGCGCTTTCCCACACATTTGCCATCACTCCATCACAAACTCTTGGAAACACTGAAGATGCTGCTCGTGAATGCAAAGGGAACCTTAAAAACATAATTAATCCGGGGAAAAAAAAAACCCGACACTCATGTTGTTTCAAACTTGTATGACTTTCTATCATTCGTGCAACACTGGTCTACAATGAATGGGGACTGGAGCCTTTAAAACTTCTTAAATGATGAAGAAATCGCATAAGAGCTCATTAAAGCAGTCTATATGGCTGGTTCGCTACAGTAGCTTTGTGCGAAGAACAGACCGACATCTAAGTCTTTATTTAATGATAATCACCCCTTCGTGAAGCTGTTAATCAATCGATCTGATTTATGAATGAATAAGTCTGATTTGTGAATAACTCTTTGATGAAATAATCTCTAAAAAGAAGAAGAATTCAACAAGGTGCTGAAAGCGTTCTTTAGAAATGTTGGCCCATATTGATAGGATAGCATCTTGCAGTTGATGGAGATTTGTGGGATGAAGCTCCCGTTCCACCACATCCCAAAGATGCTCTATTGGGTTGAGATCTGGTGACTATGGCGGCCATTTTAGTACAGTCAACTCATTGGCATGTTCAAGAAACCAATTTGAAATGATTGGAGCAGCTGGAAGTAGCCATCAGAGGATGGGGACATGGTGGCCATAAAGGGATGGACATGGTCAGAAACAATGCTCAGGTAGGCCGTGGCATTTAAACGATGCCCAATTGGCACTAAGGGGCCTAAAGTGTGCCAAGAAAACATCCCGCACACCATTACACCACCACCACCAACCTGCACAGTGGGAGCAAGGCATGATGGATCCATGTTCAAATTCTGACTCTACCATCTGAAATCGAGACTCATCAAACCAGGCGACATTTTTCCAGTCTTCAACTGTCCAGTTTTGGTGAGCTCTTGCAAATTGCCGCCTCTTTTTCCTATTTGTAGTGGAGATGAGTGGTACCCGGTGGGGTCTTCTGCTGTTGTAGCCCATCCGCCTCAAGGTTGTGTGTGTTGTGTCTTCACTGCATACCTCGGTTGTAACGAGTGGTTATTTCAGTCAAAGTCGCTCTTCTATCAGCTTGAATCAGTCGGCCCATTCTCCTCTGACCTCTCGCATCAACAAGGCATTTTGGCCCACAGGACTGCCGCATACTGGATGTTTTTCCCTTTTCACATCATTCTTTGTAAACCCTAGAAATGGTTGTGTGTGAAAATCCCAGTAACTGAGCAGATTGTGAAATACTCAGACCGGCCACGCTCAAAATCGCTCAAATCACCTTTCTTTCCCATTCTGACATTCAGTTTGGAGTTCAGGAGATTGTCTTGACCAGGACCACACCCCTAAATGCATTGAAGACACTGCCATGTGATTGGTTGATTAGATAATTGCATTAATGAGAAATTGAACAGGTGTTCCCAATAATCCTTTAGGTGAGTGTATGTACTTTTTAATGTTGATGATCCCATTATTTTACATATGCATCTGCTTGCTTATGCCATCGCTTATTGCTGCTTCTTCTTCACATGTGTTTTGATCGAGAGATTCAGTAGCCTACGCTTTCCGAAAACACGGAAAGAGTTAAAAGATCCCACTCAAAAGAGCAGCTTCTCACACAAATCTTTTGAATGTCCTCAGAAGACCTGGAATACAGTGCTCAGATCTTGTGGACTACTTGTATGATGCTTTTATGATATTTTGATGGTGATTTAGTTTTCGCAGTCTGGTTCTCATTCATTATTGCATGGAAAAGGGAATCCAGTAGCCTACAATATGAAACTATATATGCAATACATCAACCTAGGACTATTATTCAACATCTCTACACATCAAGGTTTTACTTTTGCAAACTGGTCATGATACTTTTGCACAAGCTATGTTATTGTACATACTGTCCAATAGTTTTAGTTATATATTTTTCTTAAAGGTGATACCACAAAGATGAATGCTCTTTATTGTCACATCATTTTGTCGCACTCTTCCCCCGTCTGTCGTCTCTTGCCCCAGGGCCGGTTGGGTTTGTAGCTTTATTTGACATGCATTACCACAGCCGTTGAGAACACAGCCTCTTTTAGAGTTGTTACCTGGAGCTAAAAGAGAGCTACATCGTTCAGCACTTGACGTGGCTATCATAATACTTAGTCCCAGACAGACCTCGTGCCCTGGCAGAAACCACAGACTGCACCGTGACACAGTCTCTGCAGCTTTAACGGTGAAACCCGAGCCGTGTTTCCCTCTCGGAGCGCTTTTAGGAACAGTATTCTCTGTACGGGAACACACTGGCCTATAGTGAGCGCGGAGGTGAATGAGTCTCTGTGCAGGACTAACTGGCCTGTTCTGTCGCCTGCTAAATATAGAACATCAACAATGGAAAGAGGAAGTGCTTGAGTGATGCTGAGATAGAGCTGTCACGTTCATGTTTGTTGATATTCAGTCGACAAATACGCTAGCTTTAAAAACCAGTGTAAACAAAACCTGACTCGCTGGGACTGAAATTGGATCTGTAATGTAACATTTAAACAGATCATTACAAAGGCACACATAAATTAGTATTTGTAAATCACCTTAGTGTTTGTTTGTTTTTTAACACTTTATTTCAACAGTAGCCTACATTTTACCTTGTCAACTTATTCTACTAACCCTAACCCTATGTCAACTAACACTCTACTACTTATACAATAATGACTGCTATTGAAATGTATAGTCGACAAGTTACTTTGTACAACTTCTAAAGTGGATTATCTATAAAATGTAACCAATTGTAGTCTTATTATTTACAATATGATTCATTAATCAAATTACAATGCAAATGCTCAATAATGATAAGCCTCAGAATGAAGAATGAATTTCAATAAAGTTTCTGCAGTTCTTTGAGAAAAATAAACTGATTCATTTTCTTAATGCATTTTATTATAGTAAAAAGAAATAATACATTAAAATTACTTCCAGACTATTTTAAAACACAAAGCTGTTTAGTTAAACGTTTCCCCTAAAATAAATAAAATAAAAAATAAAAAAAAAATAAAAAATTCATGTCATCCAAGATGTCCATGACTTTCTTTCTTCAGTCGTAAAGAAATTAAGGTTATCAAGATGAACAAACTTTTTTCCGAGTCATTTTGTTCATTCAATGACCCGGAAAAAGATTCTTTCATTTTGACGAACAAGTTCGAACAGGAGAGTCACGAATGTGCATCACAGAACTGAGCAAGACGACCATTTTAGCTTATAAAACTTAAACTTTGTTATTTTATTTTTTTTAATTGAGCGATCGTTTTGCTTGATAAGACCCTTATTCATCGTCTAGAATCATTTAAAGCCCTTTGAACCTGCACTGAAACTCTCATTTGGACCTTGAACCGTTTGGACCCCATTGAAGTCCATTATATGGAGAAAATCCTGGAATGTTTTCATCAAAAACCTTAATTTCTTTTCGACTGAAGAAAGAAAGACGTGGACATCTTGGATGACATGGGGGTGAGTAAATTATCAGCAAAAGTTTTTTTTTTTTTTTAAAGTGAACTGATCTCTAATCAAAAAACTGGTCCAATAAGAGAAAAAGAAACGGGCTACTAAACAAACATACATAACATATGTAATACCTACACTCTTAGAAGAAATGGTTCTATTTAGAACCAGAAATGGTTCCATCCCCCGCTTCATATATGGAATTTTAAAATGCTTCTATATAGAACCTTTTTTTTTTTTTGGTAAAAGGTTCTATTGGCCAAGTATGGAACCCCAGGGTTCTATATAGAACCCAGAGGAACCCTTTTTTAAGTTTTAGGGGTTCCAAATACGTAGCGCTAATAGAAGGTTCTATATGGAACCTTTTCTTCTAAGAGTTGAGCAGGCATATTCTGCCTTTTCTTAATACAAAATCAACGTTAAATAATATTTTATCATGCGTTCACGCTTTTAATGTCCAATCTTTTGGTTAATCCTATTATTGTATAATTTTTCCTCAAACCAGACAGGAAGTTCCATCATAATGGCCCACATTAATGTAATACACATTTCGTCTGTAAATTTGGGAATTTAGGGTCAGTTTTTGAATCGCTAACACCCTTAAAAAGTTGCTACTTTATTTTAGTAGTTCACTAATTTTTCCACCCTTAAAAGTCTTGCTTAAATAGCCAAGTAATAAAAATGTCCCCTTATCTTTCCTTTCCTTATATTTTCTGAGTGTTTCACGCCAAGCCATATACACCATATGGAAAAGAAAACGGACAGCAAAAATACTTGTGGATAATTACTGAAAATGAGCAGTAATGAGCAATATCCATGAGCGTTTAGGTGCAGGGATCATAAATAGACCTGACAGCGAGAGGGAGAAACCAACCTGCGTTAATAGCGTTATGCTCCACCTTACTGAAATCCATCTTTCAGCTGTAAAATCATAAATGCAGACTTTTCCTTTTCCGCTTTTTCATTGGTTATTAGTAATACTGTTTCCTTACCAAGTATCCACACCTATGTAACATTAGAAATCTTTACAGTTTTGTCTACGTGTTATTTCTTATTCAGAATAGTCTCATTGACGTCATAGACTCTTGTTCCAAAAATAAACCTGGAGGAACGAGGGAGGGGATGAATTTGAGGGGAACTCAGGAAACCACTTGCATATTATTCTGGTTTTAGAATGTGCTCCATAACCCCTTTTTTTTCTTTTAATAAAAATGATCACGCTGGCATTCGGGGTTCGTATAAAGCATGAAACTCATGTGCAAGTTTCTGGCTTTCTTGAAACTGGAGCTGATGGTTGGGGAACATGTCTGAGGTGGGAAAGATGATCAACTCCTTGCAAACGTGCCATCGCTTATGAATGTTTCCCGCAACACACGGTCAGTGTCGCAACAGTCGTTTCCCTTTAATTAAGCTCAAAACCAAATCCGCACACCTTTATCCAGCAACCCACTTGCTAAGAACGGTAACATTACACTCTTGTAGCAAACTGTTCCGATCATATAGACTGCGTCTGCAGTCATTGCTAACAAACTCTGGCAGAGTGACTGGCATGTTTGCAGGGTGAAAGTGGAAATTAATTTGATCCTGACCACATTTTGTTGTTGAATTCACCCTTGGTTATTGCAGCAAGCTGTTCACAGAATCCACTATTAGGTGCCTCCTGTGCCTCGTATATATTTTGGCTAGACTGGTCGGATTGTTGAGGTCTTTGTGGAAAGAAACCTTTTTTCTTTTTTTTTTTTTTAGCTGGGTACCATTTGTTGCACTCAAAGAAGAGTTAAAAGCAACCTAGGCTCATTTGAAAGTTTGCAAAAAGGACCAATACATGCAAATCACGGCAGTTTCCAGCTGAAATGAATACAAGTTGGTTTAACTTAAAAAAAAAAAGATGTAACCTGGTTGCCTTAAAATTTTAAGTTCATTGAAATAGAAAAAACGAGTTAATACAAGGAAGTAGATTGATTTAATTATCAGAAACTCAAAATATTATGTTATCTGAACCACATTAATCATTTAAGTTGATTTAACAAAAGAAAAAAATGTGGTGATTACAGATCATGAACGTATTTTATTTTTACTTCTTTAATTCCTTTGCACACAGATTATTACAGGGGCAGATTATTGACATGGTTTCCCACATGGAACGAACCTATGTAAACGTATGTGTTTTAATATTTAAAATAGGTTTTTAATATATGTGACATATATAAAATTGGCCGTTTTCCTATATTATATGTACACTGTCCAAAAATATTGTTGGTTTAACTTAAAAAAATGAAGTAAAATGGTTGCCTTAAAATTTTAAGTTCATTGAAATAGAAAAATTGAGTTAATACAATGAAGGAGATTGATTTAATCATCAGAAACTCAAAATGTTATGTTATCTGAACCACATTAATTATTTAAGTTGATTTAACAAAAGAAAAAATGTTGTGATTACAAATCATGAACATGTTTTTTTTACAGTGTACATATATGCATATATATGCATATATATACAGTATATATATATATATATATATATATATATACTGTATGTGTGTGTACATGTACTTATATAGATGCATATTTGCGCATATATTTCAAGATTTCAAGATTTTCTATTTGTCACATTCACAGTTATACAGAATATACAACCTGTAGTGAAATGTAAACTATAGGGTCCACTCCAAGATAGTGCAATATTATAAATACTAAACATCAATTAACAATTTGGATAAATAAAGATAAAATTTCTAGTAATATAAATATAATATAGGCTAATCTGGTAATATTTACATACAGAAATGTGCAGACAATGGTAACGAAGTAGTTACATAGTAGCAGTGTAAAATGCAAAATAATGCAAGAAAGGTATAGCTGCATTATAATAAAACAATCAATGGATATATACATGCATATGCATACATGTATGCATGCATATATGTGCATATAAACTACATATAGGTTCTTTCCATGTGGGTTGTAAATTAACACATTTTGACGTTTGCATCACATAATCAGCTCCATATGTGTGTGTTTTCTGCTAGTAAACTCAGCTGGTACAGCATTGCGTTTGTGATGTGAAACGCCCCGATAAAAGAGCTCAAAGACTTGCAGAAGCAGTTCTGTTTTAATGACTCTCTTGTCATTTCACTTTCAAAGAGTTGCAATACGTGCAAGAAACGACGTGACATCAATTAGCAGAAATATCGCCACATGCATGTTTTTCTAACGAGTTGATTCAAAGAGTTTAAAATATTAGACATTTTAGCATATTCCTAACTTGAAAAAGGCATCATTTCCAGGAATACAAATGTGGCAGGTTTTCTATCATTCTCTGCCTGTTTTTGAAGGGTTCATTGCGAGTCGGGTGTGTGTGTGTGAGGACAGATCGCTGCTGTGACGACAGGGTCTGGCGGGTGACCTCTGGAAGTCAGATAGAGACCTCATCTGGGTAGAGAGGTGAAAAGGTAAAGCCAGCCTCTGGAGTTTTTCTCCTTTCCCTCATTTAGAGCAGAACCGATGGAGTTTATGGGCCTACAACACTCTCAACACGCCCAGGCTTGGCGACAGACTTTATTGCCATTTTCTAATTAAAGAAACCATAAAATCAGAGGGGGGTACGTCCAGTCTGTGTTGACGTGAAGTCGCCATGGCTGCATGTGTGCAAGAGTGAGACGCAGGTTGTCTTCCATACAGCCTGACATGTGGAAACACACAGGTTTGAGAGTTAAAGTTAATGGGGAGTTAGAATAAACACAAATGGGGACACTTTTTTTAAGAAAGGTCAACCTGTTCACAGAGCTGTGGGGGACACCGGGGCTAGTTGTCACACGGGGCTGCCTGTTCTCACGTGACTGCGTCTCGTGTATTGTCGTGTAATTTAAACGCGAAATTGAGTTTCTACGTGAAAAATCTTTTTAAATTAGATACATTTTTTGTGAATTATGTCCAAAAAACGTATTTGCTATAATAACTTGTATATAATCATATTTTGTAATTAAAAAAATAAATTCTATTCTTTGATATAGGCAAGAGCCAACTACATTATGAAGGAAATTTTCAAATTAAAGATTTACACTGTAAAAAAATATTGATGGTTTAACTTAAAAAAGTAAGTAACCTGGTTGCCTTAAATTTTTAAGTTCATTGAACTGGAAAAAGTGAGTTAATACAATGAAGGAGATTAATTTAACCATCAGAAACTCAAAATTATAAGTTATCTGAACTAAATAAATGATTTAAGTTGATTTGACAAAAGAAAAAATGTTGTGATTACTACACTGTAAAAAAATATTGTTGGTTTAACTTAAAGTAAGTAACCTGGGTTGCCTTAAAATTTTAAGTTCATTTACCTGGAAAAAGTGAGTTAATACAATGAAGTAGAAACTCAAAATAATAAGTTGTCTCAACTATATAAATTATTGTAAAGTTGATTTGACAAAAGAAAATATGTTGTGATAACAAATCTTGAAAATATTTATTTACAGTGTAATTGCGTTTTAAGACAATAAGTGTACTGCATTTTACAGGTTGTTTTATTTATTAATAGCATTTTAATTTATGTATGTATTTATTTGTTTGTTTGCATTACTTGTTGCCCCAAAACAGTATATTTTGTATTTTATAATAATTATTTACTGTTTCATTTTGTTACAAAATGTCTAATATGGTAGGTTACATTGTGACAACTTGCCCCATTTAATATGACCACTTTTGACATACACTGTAAAAAATGGATATGCTTTATCTAATCAATAAAATTGTGGCAACAGATTACAAGCAATATTATTAATTCAGTCCAACAAATTAGAATTGAGTAACGATGAATCAAATTTTTCCTTGAAATTAACCATTTAAAATGAGTAAAGAAAAAAAAAACCTGAATAACAGACAGATGTCAAAGATTAATTAAGGACTCTTTATTTTATAATGCCAACATTGAAGACACCTGATGTTAACAACCAGAATCACTGAAGGAGAAAACCGTCTAAAACAAACTTAAAACAAACACTGATCACCACAATGGTGACTTAAATTTACTTTAAAAAAAAGGTTTTACTCATTTTAAATGGTTAACTTTTAAGGAATTAATTTGATTAGTTATTATTCAATTCTAATTTGTTAAATTGACTTAATAATATTGCTTGTAATCTGTTGCCACAATCTAGCACATTCATTTTTACAGAGTTGTAAATAAGTTTATATTGTTTTAAAGAAGTCTCTTCTGCTCATCAAAGCTGATTTATTTGATCAAAAGTACAGTAAAAACAGTAATATTGTGAAATATTTCAATTTAAAATAGCTGTTTTCTGTGAATATATGTTGAACTGTGATTTATTCGTGTGATTTATCCAGTCTTCAGTGTCACATGATCCTTCAGAAATCACTCTAATATGAGGATTTGATGCTCATTTCTTCACTCTTTTTTTTTTTTTTTTTTTTTTTGTGGAAAGCAGGTTCAAGATTATTTGATTAAAATTTAAAGTTTTGTAAAGTATAATTTTTTTTTTTTTTTTTTACATTAGAAATGTTGTTGTCACTTTTGGTCAGTTTAATCCATCCACACTGAATAAAATGATGAATTTCTTTTGAACTTTTGAATGGTAGTGTAGTATTACCACTGTAGACTCATAACTTCCTCTTTTTTTGTTAATTGAGCAGTTCTTTAACAACCTGTGAAGAAAGAGGCTTTATGTCAGATGTGTGTGTGCTGGAGACCGCGATGACGGAAGGAGACAGTGGTAAATGTGTCATCTCTCAGAAAAGCAGGAAAAATAGGCTGAAATCCGTCAGTGTCGGAAAGAACTGACATTCGTCCTTTATTAAACGTATTTAAAAATACATATATAAATCATATTTTAATGAAACAAGACACAAAACCTTCATATCTATGCCAAATGCAATATAGCCCCCCAATTAGATGTTGTTGTTTCTTTCGGTTCTTTTGAAGGAAGATTTGCAAATTGTCACGGTGAGGTAAATTAATAGGCCAGTTTCTGTGATGTCATCAGACCTGAGCCGCTCACTGAGGCGTCTGTGGCGCTGCCTGAGTCAGTCTAGGTAATGACAGGTCCATCATTTTTTCCAGCCCAAGCCTCGCCCCACAGACCTGCCCGTCCGGAGACCAGTAATAGACTGGGACAGGCCTCTCCAGAGACCCCACACTGCCCCGGGGCCGAGCGACCAAACACCTATAGCCGTGATACTCTTGATGTGTTTCAACTGTGCCAACTAACACTGGCCTATCTGAACCCCTAAACTAACAAACGTCACCCTCTGTTTCCCTTTGCTTTAGTGTCCTCTCTCTCGGGACACAGCGCAGGGGTAAAGGAATGTTCTTGTGGAGTTTTCTAATTAACAAGCTGTGTTCCTGCAACCCTTGAGCTCCTGCTATTGGTTTTATTGTGTTTTGTCATGTGACTCTGATGGAGATGATGAGATTCTAGAGAGTCTAACGTTGAGAACTGAGTAACACAAAACCTGTCGCTTCCTGATCGTTGCGCGGGAATAGTAACGCGTGAAGTTATTATGTTATTATGTAATGGAGCATATTGCATCACTGTAAAAAACATTTTCAAGATTTGTTATCACAACATATTTTCTTTTGTCAAATCAACTTTATAATAATTTATTTAGTTGAGATAACTTATTATTTTGAGTTTCTGGTGGTTAAATTGATCTACTTCATACATTGTATTAACTCACTTTTTCCAGTTCAATCAACTTAAAATTTTAAGGCAACCCAGGTTACTTACTTTCTTAAGTTAAACCAACAATATTTTTTACAGTGTAGTAATCACAACATTTTTTTCTTTTGTCAGATCAACTTAAATAATTTATTTAGTTGAGATAACATATAATTTTGAGTTTCTGATGGTTAAATTAATCTCCTTCATTGTATTAACTCACTTTTTCCAGTTCATTGAACTTAAAATTTTAAGGCAACCAGGTTACTTACTTTTTTAAGTTAAACCATCAGTGTTTTACTGGAAATGTTGTGGAAATTAGTATTAATTTTAATAATTGTCCTCTGTAAATGCACTTATTTGAACCCAATTTTGGGTCAAAAATGGACAAACCCAACTGTTGGGTTAAATTTATAAATTGCATTTTTTTTTAATCCAACAATTGTCCATATTTGACCCAAAATTGGGTTAAAACAACCCAGCATTTTTTTAGAGCATACTTCTTTCGACAATTTTGAAATTAGTTATTCGATAAATACACAATCAATAAACTCTTGTCAAGGCAGACTTGTTAAGTAAATCATCGAATTTCAATACTGTTACTTTTACCACTGTTTATTTTATACATTAGCTTTATAAATTGTGTATTAAAAAAGAAAGTTTTCTGCAAAAGATGACGACAACTTCTTAAAAACAACAAAATATTTTTTTAATAAATTAATAAAATAATTAGGGCTGTGCAAAAATTAATTGTGATTAATCGCATCCAAAATAAAAGTCTGTGTTTACATAATATATTTGTGTGTGCTGTATATAATTATTTTGTATATATAAATACAAACACATGCATGCATATATTTAAGAAAATGTTTTATTCATATATAAAATATTTATATTTATATAATATAGATTATGTATTTATATGTATATACAGAATTTAAGCGCAAATAATTTTTAAATATATACATGCATTCATAGGTATTTATATATACAAAATAATTCTATACAGCAGACACAAATATATTATGTAAACACAGACTTTTATTTTGGATGCGATTAATCGCAATTAATTTTTGCACAGCCCTAAAAATAATCAAATCACACACAGGTCTAAGAATCATATATTTAAAGGGGTCATGAACTGGCTTTTTAAATTTTATTATATTGTTGTCTGAGGTGAACTTATGACGTTCGCTTGGTTTTTGCATTCAAAAACATCAAAATGAATAAGTAATAGGCTATTTTCTACCCTAGTTTTGAGCCTAGCCAACCCGATCTCACGGGAATTCGTACGAATTTTACGAGGTGGCTAATTCGTAACAATTTGTACGACCTCACTCATATTTTACGAATTAGCCAATTCGTATGAATTCGTACGGATGACCTACCCCTGACCCCGCCCCTAAACGTAACCACCACGTGGGTTTAGACAAATCATACAAATTCGTACGAGTGAACTCGTATGAATTAGTATGAATTAGCCACTTTTGAATCACTCGTACGAATTGGTCGTGAGATAGCGTAGGCCTAGCTGAAAAACGCTGGGTTTTTAGGGGCGTCTCGCACTGAAGACTTGGAAGTAAACGCCCACTGCTGTGATTGGAGAACAGTTTTGCATATTATAATGAGTTTCGACTCACTCGTCGGTGCACGTGGGGGAAATTGCTCTGAAAACGTCCAATGTTGTAAAATGGCAACCGGAATGATTCGCCCATACATGTTCGACCCAGAGTCCGTGTGTTGCACCATTCCCGTCAGATCCAATATAGACGGCACAGCACCGTTCGTTCTTTACTCTTAATCGCTCTGCAAAACAAGTCTTGATTACAAAACAATCCTCAGTGAAATGAAGCGAACAGACAGTCAATGTTCAGCTGGAACGTCATTAAAAATAAAGTTTATCCATGCAGTCCTATTGGAATCCAGAGGAAGCTTACTGTATCGCTCGGTAGATCGATCCGGTTTGTCATCAGGAGGTAGGCATCTATGTTATTTAGCTATGCGTGTAATGCGCGAATCGGTGGGCGGGGCTAAACCGGCCGTGTTGAAGTAGGCGTGGTGTTTTATCCTCTTTGACGTCATAGTTCCCCGCTTTGAAAAACAAGTTTTTTGCTGGGGCTGGTGTCAATAAAAGCTTTTATTGGACTAACAAGGACGTTTTCAGTTCTGAAACTTACAGGATATTCTTATAATATGATGACCTCTTAGATGTCAAAAGCTCAAGGAAAATTTGATTTTTCTGTTCATCACCCCTTTAAAATGAATCACTTTAAGAATTTCTTTTATAAAACTGTCCCAGACTTACGGAGGCGTATTGCATTCACTTGAAGAAAAAAAATCTACTCTGTTTTTCTGAATTAACGAGTTAATTTTTCATGAGACAAAAAATTTGCTCTGTTTTTCTGAATTAACGAGTTAATTTTTAATGGAATTTTTTTCCATTAAAACAACATTAACACAAAGGAAGATAAACATTCTTCCAGATATCTTCCTTTGTGTTCAGCAGAACAAATAAACACATAGAGGTTTGGAACAACATGAGGGTGAGTAAATACTGACAGAATTTTCATTTTTGGGTGAACTAACCCTTTAATGTTAGTGTTAGTGTTGTTTGTGTTAGTGTGTTAGTGTGTTGTTGTTAGTGTGTTAGTGTACGAGGGAGAGAACAGTTTGTACAGTACAAAAATCATGTCTATAAAAGTAGGAAAGTCCCCATAAAACATGGAAACTCAGCATGTGTGTGAGGAGGAATGTGACCGCACACCCTCAGAGTGTGAAGCGTAACAGTGCCGGTCATCACACACAAGCAGGTGTGTGTCATCACATGTGGTCAGCTGACGTCCTGGTTATTTTTAGTGCTCGCTGGTTCCAGCATATGATGTCACTGACCCAGAAGCACACAGACACAACAGAAGATCACGTTGCGTTTCTGGGTGTGAGCACACACAGACAGAGTGACGACGTGGGAATCAGAAGGAAATGAAAGTTCTTCCTGATTTGACTGGGATCTGTATAATGATTGTCTCCGTGTCTGTGAGTCGTCCGTGTGGAATGCCGGCTGTTTTTAACTTCTCATATTTGTGGAAAGTTTTTTGGAGCGTTTTCAATCTCATCTCTTGGTTTGGACCCAAGGCGGCAGGCTGTGTGTTTGTCATGTTGAGTATGAGGGGGCGTTCGTGCCCTTCGCTCTTCAGGAGAGTGGCTCCCTGCCAAAACTTAGAGAAAGTTCCTCATCAGTGTAACATTGGTCCTGAACAGCGTAGGATTGAGCTGTGGAGACGTGACTTTGGCGACGACTCGACATATGTATGTCGGCTTGTGTTTTCACAAAAACATTGCGGCAAAAAAACTGTTTGCATCTTTACTTTACAAAGATCATATCATTCATTATTTATTATTTTTACTTTGGTTTCTCTTGGGATGCACTTGTAATGTTAGTATCAAGTGCAAAAAAGAGAGTGTCAACAATAAATAAATAAATAAATACGATGAAAAATGTTTGTCAAGCACAAAAATGCAATAAAATTACACTGGATTACGTTTGTGTCCTTTTGAGACACTAAAAATGGGTTCATTTTGTAGGTACAACTAGATGGTGGATTATTATTATCAGGTTTTTTTTTTTTTTTTCAATCCAATAAGCATTCACTTCCCTTAATTTTTTAAAGACATTATGATAATAAAAGATCACATTTCTACAGATTTTTAATTTTTTTATTATTATTATTTGTATTTCTAATTTTTATTTATATCAGGGCTGTCAAACGATTAATCACATCCAAAATAAAAGTTTGTGTTTACATAATATATGTGGGGGCACTGTGTTTTATATATATATATATATATAAATACACACACATGCTTGTAATATTTAAATTTTCATGTATATACTGTATATAGATTTATATAAAATTTATATTATATATAAATATAAATATTTTATATATAAATATTTTTTTTCTTAAATATACATGCATGCGTGTGAATTTGTATATATGAAATAATTCTACACAGTTCACATCTCAATCTTCTAAAGGAAGAAGTTTCCATTTAAATAATGCAGTTCTTTAATATAAATAAATAAAATAAAATGATATATATTTTCTATATTTTAATATTATAATTTATTAAAGTAAAAAGTAAACTTAAGTAATTTATAAGTAAAAAAATATTATATATATATACATATATATATATATATATATTAATAATTACATTATTTAACTTATTTTGATATCATTATGATATCAAAGCTTATTGACATTTGGATTTTTTAATTTATTTTTTTATTTTAATAAATTTTAATATTAAAATATACAAAATATATATCATTTTTATTTTATTTATTTATTTTAAAGAACTGCTTTATTTAATTGGAACCTTCTTCCTTTATTATGATATTAGGGCTTATTGAATTTAGATTTTTTTTTTTTTCCCTATTTTTTGACCCAAACCCATATCACCATTTTTTTTTTTTTTTTTTTTTTTTTTTTTTTTTTTGAGTTATTCTGCTGCTTAGGAATAATATAATCTGTTCTATGGAGCTTTTATGTATCAAACTTCACAATTTTATTCTTTATTTTGCATATCAGGTCAGGTGCAAATTACCTTTTTTCTTTTTTCTTTTTTTCCTCTATTTTTTGGAAGCTGTGACAGGACACACTCTTCCCGCATGAGCACCAAGCCCCCTTTCACCTTGTTTATTTACTCTCTCATTAGAGAGGGAGAGGCTCTCCATCAGAACACTCTCTCGCTCTCTCTGTCTCCCACTTACCTGACATTGATCCTGTGGAAAAATATACAGAAGACTCACTTATTTCTGAAACACTTACATTCACAAACACACACACACACACACTTGCAAAGTTAAAAATGCTTTGTATTTTGTATTTATATTTTTATTTATACATAGCCTATTATCATGTTTGTCAGACAACATGACTTCGGTTTGGCGCATATATTTAGTTATTTATATATATATATATATATATATATATATATATATATATATATTATATTATATTATATTATATTTTTAGTTCTGATAAGCTTATCTCACACACGCACATACAGTTAAAATATGCACAACAATTTCTTTATTTTTCTTGCTAATATGTGTTAATTTAAAAAAATACTTTTAATGAAAAATAAGAAGTCAGATTAGATATGCTTTGTATTTTGTATTCTTTTTTTTTTCCTTTTTTTTTCCTGCATGTTGGCTGCACCATTTGGTATCGGTTTGGCAGATTTAAGTATCAATAAGCAGTGGAGTACTTGTTATTTTCTAGTTCTGAAACATCTCACACACACACTTAGCTAAAAATATGCATTAACAATTTAGTAAAATTAAAAGGGCATTTCAGATTTCAGATTAGATATGCTGTGTACTTTGGTGAAATCTGAACTGTCTGGAAGCAAGGCTATTTGAGCGGGAGTTAGCCGTTGTGGCAAACAGCACATGCAGAGGTCAAGGATTGTGTCTGTTTCACTCTTGGCTTTTCTGAGTCGATTTCAGAAGCGTGCAACCCCAGAGTTATTTTGGACAGGAGTATTTCTGAACACACTCGGAAATGAGGATTTTAAACGATTCAGGTTTTGGCAGGTAAGAAAATCCGCGGCTCAAATGCAGCCATTTCAGTTGTGGAAGTTTAAAGGGATAGTTGACTTTGAAATGAATTTTTGGTGTGTTTTATCTTGCCTTAAGGTCATCCAAGATGTAGATGTCTTTGTTTCCGCAGTATTTTCAATTTTGATATTTTTAGGTCAAACCGTTCTTGTCTGTCAGTCATATAATGGAGGTATATGGTCACCACCTCAAAGAGCATGCACAGAGAAGTCCAAATTAAACATGATTTAATGACTCATAAATGTAAGTACACATTGATGGCCTAAGACACGATTTTTTCGCAACCGCGCGAGAGATCATTTCCGTGGCTGTGGTTACAAGAGGTAAAAACAATATAAATAATGTTCGTTTTCTCACACAAACCGCTCGTTTCGTGTCTTAGGCCATCAATGTGTACTTACATTTACGAGTCATTAAATCATGTTTAATTTGGACTTCTCTGTGCATGCTCTTTGAGGTGGTGACCATAGACCTGCATTATATGACTGACAGACAAGAACGGTTTGACCTAAAAATGTAAAAATTGAAAATACTGCGGAAACAAAGACACCTACATCTTGGATGCCCTTGAGGTAAGATAAAACATATCAAAAAATTTATTTCAAAGTGAACTATCCCTTTAAATATGTGTCTCTCTAGCACTGTACAAACTGCTGTGTCATGGCTTCATCAGTCCATTTAGGCTGTAGTGTTTCTACCGTTTAGCTCACACTTTTACTGGAAAATGAAGGCATGGTGAACTTTACTCATTGATTGCTCAGAAAAGTCTCCAGAATTAGCGAGTCATTTATTTACACGGGTTCAGCCTTTGCATGAGGTTAATGGCAACTGGGCTGAGTGTAAAGCATCTTCCCTGTAGCCTATGTATGATGAAGCTTGTAAATGGATTGAAGATTGGCAGACTGAGGCGTTGAGTGGCTCAGAGCATATAGATCGGGAAAGATGTGCGGATGGATGAGTGGATTGTTTTGGTGTTCTCTCGTCCTGTGAGGCCTGTGAGTCAGATCCCATCCGTCAGCTGTTCTGAGGTGAAAATCAGCCCTTTTTCCGTCATAAAACAAAAAACATTTAAACATCCCCTGTTTATTTGGCACATGTGATTTCACAAGTTTTCCTTTTGTCTGTTTCTCTGAGGAAG
Source organism: Pimephales promelas (assembly GCF_016745375.1). Next base: position 791,043 of record NW_024121110.1, on the reverse strand, counting down.
AATTCGACCAGTTTTACTCTGCGGTTGGTTCATGCCACCCGACAGACACGTATTTTGTTACAATTGCGAAAGATGGTTCTTTTCATTTGAGCTCATGGTGTAAAAGAGTAAAAGAAAGGATGTGTGGATACATAAATAAGCGGAGACATGGACTGTGCGGTCGTAGAGCTTCCTCGCTGTCATAGTTTAGTGATGACATTTGGAAGATCCCTGTTCAGTGTCAGACAGGTGCATTCATTCATGATGTCAGTGAGGAAATGCAGTGTTTCTACATACATAAATGCCTGTGTTGCTATGTGGTTTCTGAGGTATTTTTTAGTGATTTTTAGCCTCATTTTATGACAAATTTCATTTAATTTCAAATTCATTGATCCTGCTTACCCCAATATCTGATATTCTGTGAACTACCAATGGCTCACGTCCATCCTTCAATGTTAGTCTATGGTATTTTGTAATTGTCAGTCTAGTGGAACAAGCACTACAACAAACTGTGTAATATGTAACATTTAAAAAAAAAAAAAAAAAAAAAAATCTGTGAAATTTACGGTAAATAAACGACAGCTGTGGTTGCCAGAAAAAAAAAATTGTGATTTTAACAGTAAAAATGCTACTGTGAAAAACTGTTAATTGGTTAACAGAAAATTTCCTTACTATATACGGTAAATAACTGTGATATATATAACGGTACATTTAATGTAATTTTACAGTAAAATACTGTTAAATTTACAGTTTTTGGAAGTGAAAAAGTCATTGTATAATTGACATTGAATACAATGAAAAAAAACGTAAATTGATGTTCCCAAAATTACCTGTGTGACACTTTTTTAGCACTTTAACAATTTTCTTAGTTTTTATGTGCATTAGGGTTTTATGTTTCATTTAATGTTGTTAAATTAATGCTTATTACATTTTTTTTTAAAATTTCAACATGTTACCATGCATGATGTTGTTTAATGTTTGTGTGAATGACACTGTGCAGCTTCTATATAATATTAAATTTCTTGTGGAAGATCTGCTTATGATGAGCTTTGATTGATCATTAGACTCCCATCACTGCTATGGTTGTTGACTGTCAGTGTATTACAATGGAACAAAACAGATATTAATACTTCAAATGGTCAGTAAATTAACATAATATCAGATCATGAAATACGGTTTATTGCTGTAAAATTAAATACGGTTAAAAGTCTGTAAAACCTAAAATGTTGCTACCGTATTTTTAACAGTAAAACTCTGGCAGCCACAGTTGCCAGTTTTTTCCTGTAAATTTAACAGATTTTTTTACAGTACACTGTAAAAAAATACAGTAGCATCATTTTAGGTTTTAAAGACTTAAATTTACAGTAAATAAAAAATAAACGTATTTCAGTTTCTGATATAATGTTAATTTACCGAGCTTTTGATGTATTAATATAGCCTGGGTTTCCCCATTCTGCCTTGTCTGGATACCATGAACCAAATTTTCCCCTGAAATAGGGAACCAATCACAGAACGGGGACGGAGCACAGGCGCATTTGATAGACATTCGTAGCACCCAATAATACGGCTCTGGGTATTCATAAACCACGCCTCAAATACGAGAAAATTTACATGTGGTTTCCATACCATGTTTCATTCTCAATGATACGTGGTCTGGCGTTAGCCAGCTAGTATTAATATCTGTTTTGTGCCATTGTAATACACTGACAAGTACCAATCACAGTGGTGATGAGTCACATGATGATTCAAAACTCAGTCGTTTCCACAAGATAAGAATATCTAGAAGGAAACTAAACACCATCATAACAGACATTCAATAAAAAAATGCTTTGCAACATTAAATTAACATAAAATCTGAATGTACTGTACATAACTGATTAGAAAAAGAAAAAAAAACAATAAAAAAAACGGTATGTTACTTTAAAATTACATTTACGGTTAGATCTATCCGTTTTCACCGTAGCATTTTTAGTCTTTTATCATTAAAATCACAATATATTTGTACATGCCAAAGTTAAATATTTGTACAATTCAGTAAAATGATCATAGATTTGTGCATCAACCATTGTATAACCATTGTATATATATGAAAAAAACGGTATATTACTGTAAAATTACATTTACGGTTAGATCTATCTGTTTTTTAGTTTTTTACCATTAAAATCACAATATATTTGTATATTCCAAAGTTAAATATTTGTTCAAATCAGTGAAATGACCATAGATTTGTGCATCAACCATTGTATAACCATTGTATATATGAAGAGTTCAGATGCAAAAGCCTCTAAGTGCCATTTGAAATTTTCTTCTAAAATGATCATTTTTATCAAGTTTGTATATTTAAGTTCAGTGATTTCACTTAAATGGCAATGCTAATTACCTATTAATTGTTATTTAAGTGAAATTACTGAAATTAAACATACAAGTTTGATAAAAACGGTATATTACTGTAAAATTACATTTACGGTTAGATCTATCTGTTTTTTAGTGTTTTACCATTAAAATCATAATATATTTGTACATGCCAAAGTTCAATATTTGTTCAAATCAGTGAAATGATCATAGATTTGTGCATCCACCATTGTATAACAAGACGTTGAAATGAACAGCATGTAAAGTTAGGGAAATAACATTCAAAAACCACAGCATATGAACATTGGATATCCATGGCAGCATTGACCTCATCAAAGCAAAGACAGCATGGCACTGTAAATATACATTATTAGGTGAGATTTAGTGTGGTGATGACTGGAAGACAAATCCAGTTCTTTGCTCCTCACATTTTCCCATCAGAAAGGCCCTGAGAAAAGCCATTGGGCTCACGGACAAGAACAGTGACAAGTTTTTTTTTTTTTCTCAGTGAATGATTGGTGGTAACTGAGGCCAGTTTGAATGACGGGGTATTTCAAATTAAACATGAAGCTTCAGACAGCACTTGATGCGAGCTCTTTTACCACAGGCATGAAGTTCTCCGGTCCAGCCCAATATAAGTCGATCTTTATGGAGAGCTTTGCCTCAGGCACTGATGTAATACGGTGGAGGTGATTTAAAGCGGTTGACTGCGTTTTGTGTTTATGACGATCTGGCACAGGTGCTGTTTACTTCTACCTTCTCGTTGCAAGGGCCTACAATTAACAGTAATTTGAGAGAGGAAGAAAGCAAAAAATGGGAATAATGAATCTAATTATGTTCCATTTGCGTGTGCAAATATTTATTCAGACTGATGCTTTTTTTTGGTTTCTTTTTTGTGTGTGTAATACTGTTTATTTCTTCATTATTATTTTTTTCAATTGCCAAAATAAGCTTGTTTTGGTGTGGTACATTTTATTAGGAAAAGTCAAGCAATGCCCAGTGTAAGCACTATTACGGTTACATATTATGATTCATATTTAATAGTGTTTTGGCAAGAAAAAAATATTCCTCATAATATGACTCCTGTAAGACCATGTTGCTTCCTCAAATGCATATGTGCTAATTAAATTTAAAACACAGGGTGAAACTGTGCACACAAAAAAAGTTCAATTTTCCATAAGCAGGTGTGTGCTTTCAGACAATATACAAACATTGCGTGGACATATGTATTTGTATAATGTCAGTAAAGAAGGGGTGAACAATCATGGCGAATCCGAGTCATGGCTCAGCTGAAATCTTGCCAGTTTCCCTTCAGTAGGACAATATGCTAATTGCTTTGGGAGTTAGATGAAATCCCATACAACAGCCCGTTTTAATCTTCTTCGGCTCGACGTGTCATGTAACTTTTCCAAGGCTACGGGAGCAGATTGGATATGTCCAGCATTCCTGGGGATAATTATTAAATATCTCAAAGTTTAAGCCAAAACGTGTTCTTTGGCACACGGCTGGAGCTCCGAAAACAAAACAAAAACCGAAACGCTCATTTTTTTCAAACTTTTTTTCCGCTGACCTTGGAAAGATGTGAAATGAATGTTGAGGGTATCGAAGAGCTGACCTGGCATTTTTAAAACTCATGCTTAATGTGATACATCCCTGTCAGAACATGTTCCTCATTCCAAAGGATCAACTTCTTGACGGGAAACAGATGGCCATACTGAATGCTGACATGAAGTATTAAAGCTATATAATGTAACTTTAATGAGACACCGACAATACAGCGCAACAACGACCTTAGTTCCGGAAGCATTTTTCACATTCATTTTTTCATATGGATTTTACTAAATAATCCAGCCCATTCTCACTCCCAAGGCGTCACCTAACTGACGCCTTGGGAAGCATTTGGACATGCTTCAATATCTGACGCTTTAGGCGCCCTTTAGCGTCAGTTAGATGACGCCCTAGGATCGCGTGTACCCTACCCCACCCAACACCTAAACCTAACCGCGTCCTCTAACTGACGCTTTCCTTTAGCGTCAGTTAGATGACGCCGTAGGATCGCGTCATGTAAGTGACGCTAAAGGGCGCCTAAAACGTCAAATATTGAAGCATGGTCAAAGGTGACGCCTTGGGGTGAGAATGCGTTGAATAATCACGTTACTTGAAGCCTTTCTGTATAATTCATTATAAAAGTATTTGAATGCATGAATTATGCCTTGTAATGCATTGTGGGTTTGAGCACAGTTATAATACAGTACATTCAATCTTTAAAAAGTATAACGCATAAAAACACAACAAATGTCAGATGTGACGAGGAATCTGTGTACATTTTAATGCATTTTAACTTTGTACTCATGAAAAGATATAATGCATTATGAATACCTGTATAATGCATTAGGGTGATGTGTTAAATATAAAATATTTAATTAAAAATAATATTCAAAAATAAAATTTAACGTTTAAATCACATTGACTGAAAAAAGCAAAACAAATTAAGCTATATTACATAATTACACATACTATATGTTTTCCTATAAACTAGTATTCAAGTTCGTTTGACTTTTTTTGGACTTTTTGAGGACTGCCATAAACAACTAAAAAGCCACATCGGCAGTGGCATCATGCATCTATTTTTAATATAATATAAAAAAATAAAATAAAACAACTTATGCATCATTAAAATAACTTGTATATGTATCATTAAATTATAACTATTCGTTTGTTCCCATTTTTGACAAATCTGCATACAAATCCTCCTTGTCTGCATGAATCCCATAGGCTAAGAGGCATCACTCTAAACAATGCTGGCCTGTTTCAACCCAAATTTGGGTCAAATATGGACAAACCCAAATGTTGGGTCAAAAATGTAATTTCTAATTTTAACCCAACTTCAACTTCCACTTTCAACTGTACATTTTTTTAATTGCATTTTTAACCCAACATTTGGGTTTGTCCATAGTTGACCCAAATTTGGGTTGAAACAACACATTTTGAGGGGCATTTGCTATTTTCCATGCTTGTAAATTTGCCATTTTCTGCATGCCTGAACAGAATCTAATTTAAACAAAAATTGTGCTTGGCACACTCTAAAATGCTGGGTTGTTTCAACCCAAATTTGGGTCAAATATGGACAAATCCAAATGTTGGGTAAAATGTACAGTTGAAAGTGAAAGTTGAAGTTGGGTTAATTTTAAATGACATTTTTTAACCCAACATTTGGGGTTGTCCATATTTGACCCAAATTTGGGTTGAAACAAATTTTGGTCAAATATGGCCAAATGCAAATGTTGGGTTGAAAAGTAATTAACAAAAATTTACAGTTGAAAGTGAAAGTTGAAGTTGGGTTAAAATTTTAAATGACATTTTTTAACCCAACATTTGGGGTTGTCCATATTTGACCCAAATGTTGGGTTGAAACAAATTTGGGTCAAATATGGCCAAATGCAAATGTTGGGTTAAAAAGTAATTAACAAAAATGTACAGTTGAAAGTGAAAGTTGAAGTTGGGTTAAAATTTTAAATTACATTTTTAACTCAACATTTGAGTTTGTCCATATTTGAGCGAAATTTGGGTTGAAACAAGTTTTGGTCAAAAATGGACAAACGCAAAAGTTGGGTTAAAAAGGTCATTAAAAATGCACGGTTGAAAGTGACAGTTGATGTTGGTTTAACATTTTAAATGACATTTTTAACCCAACATTTAGGTTTGTCCATATATGGACAAATGTAAATGTTGTGTTAAAAAGGTAATTAAACAAAATGTACAGTTGAAAGTGAAAGTTGAAGTTGGGTTAAAGTTTTAAATTACATTTTAACCCAACATATGGGGTTGTCCATATTTGACCCAAATGTTGGGTTGAAACAAATTTGGGTCAAATATGGACAAACCCAAATGTTGGGTTAAAAATGTATTTAAAAAATGTACAGTTGAAAGTGAAAATTGAAATTGGGTTAAAATTTTAAATTACATTTTGAACCGAACATTTGGGTTTGTCCATATTTGACCCAAATGTTGGGTTGAAACAAATTTGGGTCAAATATGGACAAACCCAAATGTTGGCTTAAAAAGGTAATTAAACAAAATGTACAGTTGAAAGTGAAAGTTGAAGTTGGGTTAAAATTTTTTATTACATTTTTAGCCCAAAATTTGGGTTCGTCCATATTTGTCCCAAATTTGTGTTGAAACAACCCAGCGTTTTTAGAGTGCATTCAACATTCAGCTTGGAAACAATTCTTCGACAACATCAAAACGGATGCGTTCTGAATGCTGAGATCAGTACTTGAAGTGAAATGACCTGGAACGGTGGGTCAAGTCAAGTGCTCTCAAAAGTGCTGTACACTATATCAGTATAGTACGGTATGGCTCAACTCTACTGTACTGCAGTCAGCAGACGCCCACATGTGCTCGGCCTCCTCCTTTAGACGAGGTAAACCCGACAAACCACATTGAAGAGCTTGTGATTTTTACATTGTCCCTACTGCAAAACAGCACACATTCACAAAAACCTCCAACTCCTTCATTTCAATATTGGCGGCAAAGCCAGACGGAGTTTGATTAAACGGTCCCACTTGGCCCGCAGTTTACGGTGAGGGATTGGGTTTCGCCTAAAATTAGCCATCATTCTTAATTTATTACCTCTATTGAGAACCTAGAGAGATGCCTGTTACGGCCTCCAAACGAACAGCGACTAACCCAGGGTCGAGCGATATAATGTTGCGTTTTAATTCGTTCTGAGGCCAGCCCATTATAACTTACACCTCCTCCTGCTCCCCTCCCCTTTTTCATGAAGTGAGGGAGAGTGTTAAACGTGCAAAAGAGTGCTAGAAAAACACTAAAATCCCAAATAATTTTATGAGGCTGGGGAAACAGTTTCTCCCTGTCGGGTAGTTGACATTTTCAACTTATTTGTGGTTCCCGCTTTCGAGACTGCAGAAGAGGCGAGCTGGCACAGACGCCGTCCCGAGCGTTGTCTGGATTGGGCAAAATCCCTCTGGACTCACTCAAGCCCTGTCAAGGGGAAATGAAAGTCAGGGAGAATTTACACCTGACTTTATGGGCGCAGGTAAATCGTGTGATTGCGTCTGGCTCGGGTGGATTTTGACGCAAATCAGGCTAAAGCTCATTAGCGAGACGCTACGTCTTTTTCCCAGACTTCTCATATCAGGGTGTGGGTTGTGATTGGATCTTCTGGGTAATAACACTCAGAGGCTCCAGTGAGCTGCCCTGCGGTGTGCTGCCCGTACTGAAATGGAAATAACGGGAAATAAATAAATAAAAATAATGGTCTGAAACTTAATTCGGAGTACTTATTCAGTGGTGGTTCATATGACAACAGGAATTTAAAAGGTTAATGCGTTTAAAAATAGTGGAGCGTCCACACCTAACGGATAGTCTGCAAAAGCTCGTTTTATCGAGTCTAGTCGATAGCTAATCATCCCTATTGTAGTCTTATCACTAAACTATAGACATAGACTTTTATCATCAACAACATATTCAGAAGTGGTTAAATATAAATGTTCCTGGAGTGGAGGTGTTGATTTTACTGAGCCCACCACATTTATTATTCATTGTCGGTCCAAATCTGCACACCGTTCTCACCTCAACTCTCTCTCTCTTTCTCTCTGTGGCCTATTCTTAGCAAGTGCTGTGGCCACTCTTGTAATATTTTTAAAGATTATTACAGTATTCTGTAACCCCGTTCCCCTCCGGCAGTTGGCCAGGGGCTTCGTTCTTTTTTCCTGCCCTCCTCTCGTTACTCTCCTTCTCCTTCTCCTCTACCTTTCTCTCGACAACGATCTCTGGTTGTAAAATAATAGACCATCGGCCAGCAATAATTTGCCGTCCAAACAGTGCCGAACACTCTTTGACGTTTGCTGAAACCTCACGCCGCACTGCCTGGTTTCGGTTCCCTCTCCGTCGCTGTGTGTTTGTGCAGACAGAAACTCTGTGGAGAAAGAAGTGCGCTTAACTGTATTTGCACTGCTCTTGTAGTGTACTTCAAATCATTTATGTATATTTATTTAAAAAAAGTAATGGAATAAAAGTAAAACCCGTAATTACATCTGGTAAACTCTGAATTTTCTGTCATTTTTACATTTAATCATTTGGCATGAACAAAATAGCGATCAGACCAGCAAGAGGGCAACAGTATAGAAGTGCTGTAACAAGTCTCAGTAAGTCTAGTTTTTTTTTGTTTTGTTTTTTATCAGAAAAACAAATATAGAACTGGCAAGTGCTAGTATTAATCGGCCAGGTGCTGGCGAAAAAGATGTGTCTTTAGACATATTTTTTTTGAAAATGGCTGCCTGAATGGAGATAGGCAGGTCCTTCCACCAGCAGGGAACAGTCCAGGAAAAGGTCTGTGAGATTTTGTGTCTCTGTGGGATCGTTCACTTGCAGAACGCAAGCTTCTGGAGGGCGCATAAGTCTGAACTGGCGAGTTTAGGTATATTGGTGCAGACCCAGTGGTTGTCTTGTAGGCAAACATCAGTGCCTTGAATTTTACCATTGTTGTATCCACATAATCCTGAATCTGTGGATGTGAACAGAATGTCACGTGTTGTCATCTCATAATTAGGCCTACATGGAGGGAAAACAGTAGCAATTTACCATGAACGCTTGTCAGTACATTAAGTTTAATTTAACCATATTTCAAAGACAATGGAATTATCAAATTACATATATAGATGAACTGCAGTCCTACCTAAGTGAGTCAAAAACCCTCTTAAGTGCAACTAATTCCATTTAATATCAAATTAAAATACTGAATTTTCATTTAATTCACCTTTGGCTAAGCCACGCCCTAGAATGTAGATTGACGAATCACAGCGCAGCCAACAACAAGCTCCCACACAGACTCAAACACTTTTTTACATCGCTCCATTGACTTTCAACACAGGCGTTTTAATATTTTTGGTGTCGGCAGGCTATTACCGTCGTAGTTTTATTCAAAATATGGTTAAACGTTGTGCCTCGGACATTTGCAACACAGATACGCGTTTCCCAGAGAGGTTGGAGGGGGGTGTCCGTTTTTTCCCTTCCCAAAACCGAAGTCAAATCCTGACAAGTGTCGTGTTTGGATTAAACTGTGTGTGTGATGCGTAACACAAGAATGAACCTCATTGGTTCTTGCAGAAGCTCAAATGTGATGCGTAACATGAGAATGAACCCCATTGGTTCTTGCAGAAGCTCAAACATGATGCGTAACACGAGAATGAACCTCATTGGTTCTTGCAGAATTTTAAATGTGATGCGTAACACGAGAATGAACCCCATTGGTTCTTGCAGAAGCTCAAACATAATGCGTAACATGAGTATGAACCTCATTGGTTCTTGTGAAGATCAAACGTGATGCGTAACATAAGAATGAACCTAATTGGTTCTTGCAGAAGCTCAAGCGTGATGCGTAACACGTGAATGAACCCCATTGGTTCTTGCAGAATTTTAAATGTGATGCGTAACACGAGAATGAACCTCATTGGTTCTTGCAGAAGCTCAAGCGTGATGCGTAACACGAGAATGAACCTCATTGGTTCTTGCAGAAGCTCAAACGTGATGCGTAACATGAGAATGAACCTTATTGGTTCTTGCAGAAGCTCAAATGTGATGCGTAACGTGAATGAATCTCATTGGTTCTTGTGAAGATCAAACGTGATGCGTAACATGAGAATGAACCTCATTGGATCTTGTGAAGATCAAACGTGATGCGAAACATGAGAATGAACCTCATTGGTTCTTGGAGAAGCTCAAACGTGATGCGTAACATGAGAATGAACCTCATTGGTTCTTGCAGAAGCTCAAATGTGATGCGTAACGTGAATTAATCTCATTGGTTCTTGTGAAGATCAAACGTGATGCGTAACATGAGAATGAACCTCATTGGCTCTCGCACGTCAAGGGAAAATGCTTGAGCTTCCTTATAACACAACTGGTGAGTGAGTTGATTAATGTTTTTATGTGAATAAAAGCCTAAATTAAATCTGTTAATCATATAAAACGATCGTGTCTCTCCAGAAAATGTCGACTAAACGACTCAATTAAGTATGTTCATTTATTTCCATAATAACTCTTTTTAAAAGTAAGCTAGAGTGTAGCTACTTCTTCATCATCAGGCCTGGCCGTCGTCTTCAGTGGCAAGCCCTGTTTCATTAAATGTGGAACAAATAGCAAAGCTCAAGCTCTACACGATCTTTCTTGAGTTTATCCTTGTATGTTTGCTCTATAATCAGCCATTTATGAAACAGTAGTGTTTTAGTGGTTTGTTTCCTCCTTGAGATCAGAATCTTGTTTTTACGGTTGCCATAGTTCAAACAACCGTGTGCTGTTTGGTTCTTACCAAGCAGAACCGTAAAGGACAAGCCCATGTACGAGAAGCAATTATATCCTCTTTTGCATGTTCATTAACTTCCAACTAGATTAACTGTGACATATTTGGCCAAAATACAGCATGCCCTGAATAGTAAATGGACGGCACTCCACTGCATGGAAGAAAAATCTGTACATTTCAGTGGATGCGTTATAAACGTGGGCTTGTGTTTCCTAAAACAGGACTTTAGTGGCCAAAAACAATCTTAAGGCGAGCAGTCTCAGTGTTTTCATTGTTTTTCTTCTGCTGAGTTGAGGTGAGTGGTGTTTTGCTTTCTGGCCAACACCCGGCGTTCCTGAGGTTGGTTAGGTGCGCTGATCCGATGGCACATGGATACACACGCAGACTGCTGACTGGACCTTACGAAACGTTTCACTGCGGAGGGGTACGGGACGGGTTAGCGCCAAACCTCAAGAATACAGACGGGCTAGCCGATAATACGCTCTCTGGTTATTATTAGCCTTCCCAGACCCTCCCATATCAGTAATGAAAGGAAATTGCGCGGCACGCTTCATTATAGGGAGGAGATTGAATTCGAGGTGAATGCGCGGCCTGTGAGATTACAAACTGTCCTGAAAACATCGTTTAGGACGCTTTTTAGTCATACGGCATTTATGTGAGCCAGTGCATGCGCCATGTGTCATTTCAGAAATTCATGGTAATTCATGACTAGTTGGGAGCAAGATGGATGAGTTCAATTACTCCAGTGTTTTCCTCATTTGCTGAACAAACAGCTGGACATTTGTTGCTGAATTCACTGTCTTGCCCTTTTGAGGTATGAATGTGACTCTTGTGGTATATATAAATAATGTTTTACATAAAGTCTCTTTAAAAAAAGCAAAGAATCCTGCGAAAATAAAATGTATCACAGTTTCATCACAATCTGAAGCAGCACAGCTGATTTCAACATTGATAATAAATGTTTCTTGAGCATCAAATCCTCATATTAGAGTGATTTCTGAAGGATCATGTGACACTGAAGACTGGAGTAATGATGCTGGAAATACAGCTTTGATCACAGGAATTAATACGGTATTAAAACGACTAAATTTCACAATATTACAGTTTTTTACAATCACTTTGCTACTATTTTCAGAACCTTGATGTAATTTTTCAAAACTCTAGACACGAAACTCAAAACGGTTATCATTTGTAATAGAGCCAAACTAACGGTATCGGCAGTTATAATGGCGGACAAATGAATATTTCAAAAATAAAATAAATCAGCTGGTAATAATTACGTTACGTTGTTACAGTGTAGTTGACTGACTGTCCTTTTAACTTTTGACAATGTGACTGAATAATTTCTTTAATAGCACGTGACTGTTACAGCAATCAGACGCATCATCTCTCCTTGGCCTGTTGTATTGAAAATGTAAATTTTACAATTTGGAGTATGACGTTATCCATTGCTAAATTATGGCTCATCATAGACTAGCTAACCACAGAGCTAGCTAACGCCATTATCATCAGTGGAAGACAGCTAACGTTAACATTAATGAGCTTTGGTTCCTCTGCGACAATAAAAGAAACAAGTGTCTTTTTAAAATGCATTATCATATTATTTTAGTTAAAACTCATACATAACTACAAATAACTAATGTTAGGGAAATCTGTTAATGTTTTGTTGCTCGTTTCTGAAAAAAAAAATATCGGCCGATATATCGGAGTATCAGATTTAAAAAAAAACGTCAAATATTTGTATCGGTATCGGCCTTCAAAATCCTTTATCGGTCGGGCTCGAATTTGTAACACAGGCTGTCTAATGTTCAAAACTTTGCATTGTGCATTCACATCTTTAAAGAAATCTTGCACTTGCAGTCATTGGTTAAAAAACAAATTTACTGTGAAATACCATTGAAACATAACTTTAGATCACACACACACACACACAAGCAGCCGTACAATCATTAAATATTGTTAAACAAAATAGGTGATACAGGTTTCATTATGAAACTACATGTAAACACATCTCTGTAAAAGTACTGCAGTAGAAGAGAGAATACACACATGGTGGAATCATTAAATAAAGTGTGTGATATATTCATGCAAGTACACTACAGTACAATCACAACATTGGTTTATTGAAATCAAAGCAAAAACATGTAATATTAGGCTACATGGATATTGTAGTCTAATTGGTTCATGCTCCACGCTAATTGGTGACAATGAATCTCGTTATTTTGAAAATTTAATGATTTACTGTAAACATGGAAGATTGTGTGTCTGTGCATTAAGAGGACTGCAACAGTTCTTATCATTTTGAGCAGTTGCATGAATTTGCTTGAATTGCCTTTTGAAATAGTTGTACTTTGATATTTAATAAGCTGAGTCATGAACAGGTGATTTATGTTGAATGAACAAATGATCTAAGTTGTATGTGTATTGTACAAGAAAAGGGCTAGAGTTTTGAAAAAAGTGCATTTTGATTATTTGTTGTAAGTTTTGTGTCTAGAGTTGTGAAAAAGGACATCAAGATTCTGAAAATAGTAACAAAGTTAGCGTAAGACACTTATAAAAAAAGAAACAAAAGGAACCCACACCCTTTGACCATTTGCACAAGTCGTAAGCTTTTTAGTTCTTGTAGTTTTACAGGAAAATGGCTGCATTAAAAAAATCCAAAATTGATCCATTGGTTCCACATACCCTATCTCACGACCAATTCGTACGAATTTGTACGAGTGATTAAAAAGTGGCTAATTCGTATTAATTCATACGACCTCACTCGTACGAATTCATTCGATTTGTCTAAACCCAGGTGATGGTTAGGTTTAGGGGCGGGGTCAGGGGTAGGTAATTCGTACGAATTCACGTGAATTGGCCAATTCGTAAAATATGTACGATTTAGCAAAATCGTACTAATTCGTACGAGTGAGGTCGTATGAATTTTTACGAATTAGCCACCTCGTAAAATTCGTACGAATTCCCGAATGAGAATTCGTAAAATTCGTACGAATGAGATCGGGTTGGTTCCACATACACGTATAGAGGTTTGGAATGAGAGTGAGTACATATAATTACATAATTCAGATGTTTGTGTATATTATTAGTGGGCACCTCACAGAGAACTGTTCTCATGAGCTCTTTACACTAGTTATTCTACATTTAAAAAATGATATGATTACGTGATCTACATGACACGTGTGTGTGTGTGTGTGTGTGTTTCTGTTTATATTACATTGTGTGGACCAAATGTCCCCACAAGTATAGTAAAACCTGGTGTGTGTGCGCACGCATAGAATTATTACACCTCCTCACATTCTCCGGAGAAGCATAACTTAGAGTGATACATTTATTATCCTCTCAATGCGCATTTCTAATTACCCAAAATGAGCCAATTAACAGAAGCACAGGCCGCAGTCACACCTGCTGAACGAGTCCAGAACTGTTGCCTAACACACACATCTCCCCTCAGACAGCTTCAGTGTAAAGTCATTACCGTCTGCTTCAAACCATATAACCCCCTGCCTGCAAACACACTAAAGTAAAGATTTACAGCAGACGTGTGTGTGTGTAAATGAGGAAAGAATCGTGTGTGCATTTGTGTGTGTGTTTGATGCAGTAAAGTGTGAATGGGGAAAGAATAATGTATGTGTGCATGCGTGTGTGTGTGTGTGTGTGTCATTTATTGCAGTAAAGTGAGAATGGGAAAAGAATCATTACCTCCAGAGCAGAGATAGCTATGTGTGTGTGTGTATGAGAGAGAGAGAGAGAGAGAGAGAGAGAGAGAGAGAGAATGTGTGTGTGAATGAGGAAAGAATTGCGTGTGTGTGTGTGTGTGTGTGTTGTTTCATGCAGTAAAGTGTGAATGGGGAAATAATCCTGTGTGTGTGTGTGAATGGGATAAGAATCATTACCTCCAGAGCAGAGATAGCTGTCTAAGATAATAACGCGCTGCTGTTTCTCTCATTAGATGTGTTCACCCTCGTCTGCCCTCACGTTCACCTCCTCCGCTGAATGTTTGAAAGTCTTTAGACATGAATTAAGAATGTGGGGATTTTTAGGATCAGATCAATGTTGGGATGTGGTTGCGGCAATGCCCTGCAGGACTGGGGCTTTTGCATATATTTCATTGTACTTGTTTTTCCAGTATGCAGGTCAATTCATCATGATGATGAGTTAAAAAAAAACAAAAAACATTTATATGATTATATATACAGTATATTAATAATCTAAAAATAAATGAATATATTTGTATTTGTTACTTAGTGAAGATATACTAATAATAATGATAATAATGGTCAAATTCCATATTGGTGTTTATATACAGAAGTCTGGCATTTGTGTCATGTTGAGTTTGCAATGAAATAAAGACATTAGAAATATGCATTTTCACTAGTGTTTCAGACTTTTGGACACCATGACCTAAAGCTTCAAAAGTCAAGTGTTTAATGTCTGTGTTCCCCCAGCATATTTACTGTAAGTTCATGATGTGATCTGATATGTGTTATTATACGCTTTGAATCTCCAGCACCGTGACCCTCGGTCAGCGTAGTTTGCATATGGTTCAGACACAGTCATAACTCATAATCTCTCTATCTCGGTCTCTGAGTGGAATATCTATTTTCATCTGCTTTTATTATCCACACTGAGAGGATCTTCTGTTGTTGACTTTAGCGTGTCTTCTGCCTTCATGAAGAGCTTCATCGCGCTGGTGGATGAGGCTGAACCCAATGTTTTCAAAAACAACAAAATATTAGCAGCAATCTGGCTTTATACACCTATTTCTGGTGTTATACAGTTCATATAATTTTTGTGGAACCAGCAATATAAAGTGTAATTAGATTGTTTCCCCCCATCACTGATCAAACATGTTTCTTACATCAAGAAAACAATTTTAAAATAGTCATTTAAAATAATCTTAATAGAAATAAAAGTAGCATTGACATGTATTAGAAGTTTGACTTTATTAGTAGTTGTATGTAAGTTTATTCAACTTAAAACGTGTTAATGTTTCTAAATGGCAATTATTATAATGATGGATGATTTTAAGTCATTTATTCAAATTCACTTCTCATGGTAACAAATACTTATTCAGACCTAATATTATGTTTGAAATATACTAAAGTCATAATATATTTTTCATTGATTTCACAGCTTTAATATTTACTCGATCATTTGATGTTTCATCAAAATATGTATTGTATATATATATATATATATATATATCATTCTAAAAAATGCTGGGTTGTTTTAACCTCAAATATAGACAAAACCAACCATTGGGTTAGAAATGTAATTTAAAAATGTAACCTAATGGCTGGGTTTGTCCATATTTTACCCAAAAATTGAGTTAAAACAACCCAGCATTTTTTAGAGTGTGTGTGTGTGTGTATATATACAGTATATATATATATATATATATATATATATATATATATATATATATATATATATATATATATATCCTATATGGACAAACCCAGCCATTACGTTACATTTTTAATTACATTTTTAACCCAACGTTTGGTTTTGTCCATATTTGACCCAAAGTTGGGTTAAAACAACCCAGCCTTTTTAGAGTGTATAGTGTCCTGGTCCCACTGGAAAAAAATATTTTAAAAAATTAGATTGGTTTTTATATGTATATACATATACATATCAATAATTTGATGAATTATTAGAATTATTATAATTTGATCATTTGAATAATAATTTTTAATTTAATTATATATATATATATATATATATAATTCAATAATTTGATGTTGCCATCTCATGTAAATGTGTAATTTTGTTAAGTAGCCTAACTCAAAAAAGCCCTGCAAACTTTAAAGTTAAAAAAAAAAAGGTTTTTACAGTGGGCGTCTGTGACTTTACCAAACCATCTGTGTATTTATGTAGTTTGATAAACATTAACAGAATGACGCAGCTTAGTGTTCATTGCCATTTGACATTAATAATGTTAAATCATGTCCTAAAGAATTCCCGAGGGAAAGTCATGCTGTCAGCGAGGAATGCGGAAGTTGTCCATAACGCTCAGCAGGGGATTTCCATACCTGTCCAGTACAAACCCTGATACTAATGACCTCACAGATGAATATGGATATGAAGGCATGAGTTTCATCTCAGACTTATTAGCCCAAAAAGCCCCTTTTATAACGACATGCCACTAATTCAAAAGCAAGCGGTTTGAGTGTGCCAGATAGGAAATGTATTCATGCAATGCAACATTTGTTTTGCCGTAATGAGTGTTTCTCTCAAGCCCATTAATAACGAAGTCTATATTTTTTTAAGAATGCTTTTTCGTCCTGTTCCTCCACTTTGATCTCGAGGTCATTATAACGCGGTCTGACGGGTCCATCGCTCTGCCGTCTCTTGGCTCAGACGTGCTTCCATCCCTCATCCAGCCTCCCGGTGTCTCCCATGTGTCGTCCTCATGCCATCGGCCTATAATTTCATTCTTCCAGGAGTTCCTTTTCATCCCATGCATGGAAAATGATAAACGATTCTCGATCTCATTGAATTTGTAAAGGAAGGCTGCACTATAAACAGTCGTCTGACAAGAGAAAACACCAGGTGATTTATGTCCGGCATCACGGCCTGCGCGCTCCTCAATGGTTTCCATTCGCCGAGAATTTATTTGCTCTCTTCTCCGTCGCTCAGATGATCCAATAGTTGTAAATTTCGCCGGTGTCATCGACAGGTAAGAGGGAGAACGGGAGGGAAGTTCCACGACTGAAACGAAAATATTTTGCCAACTCATTGCACTTGTAATAGCACTGGCAAAACAATTCATCTCTGGAAAATAAAGGGAAAACTGGAGGGATTGAGTTACTCAGACAGAAACTTGCGAGAGAAATGGGGTGGAGAATGGAGAAGGTCTACTTTCAGACCTGGCGGAGGAGCCGGAGGGTGTAGAAACCAAAATTGGACTCTAGGGTGGGGCCATCAAAGGGTCAATAGACGCAGTCGAAACCATTGTTGATCCTGGCAACGGACAGGAGCAATGTCACTACAGGGGAGTCTTCCTTACTGAAGTGGATCAGCAGAGAATAAAACAAAACAGAATTGATAGCCTTTATGGCCCCCGGCGGAGCAACATTTCTTGCCGGGCTCAACGGTGAGCGGCAGTTTGATGACAGAACAGAGCGAGAAGACCGGCAGCGTTCTCTAGGTCATCGACTCGCGGCGCTAAATGATTGCACACTCGCTCCTCATTTCCATTTGATCCCGCGTTGGATGCGTCTCGCCGTCTGTTATTCTGCTCGCAGGTCTGATAAATATTTGGGAAGGCCTGACGGCGGTGATGCCAGGTGTCTCGTTAACGTTTTAGATCGCGCTAATCCGTTAGCGGATGGGAGTTCGTTTTGCATCCTTCTTGATCAGCTTATGGGAGGCGCATTTTTACGGATCGCATCAAAGGCGAAATGCGTGTTATCCCGAATTTATGGGAAATTCAATCAAGTTTTTGTGCATCCAGGGACTTATGATTCCCAAGGGAACTCTGTGGAAAATGTTGTGAGTTTCAGTTTTTCAAAATTTCAATGCGTCACTTGCAGTGTCTGTAATTTACTTGCAATTTCTTGGTGAAATTTGTTTCAAAGTAGGCTACACAGATAGCACAAGTCTATTTGATGTGATGTTTACATTTGGAAGACGTGCTCATCTGCAATACATCTATAGGACGTTTTAACGCATTCTCATCCATTAGCGTCATATAGAACGCTATATGACAAAACGGCGCTATACTACGCGCATGGCACCCGTTATCGTTAATATAACACGCGCTGTGATGGTTAGGTTTAGGTGTGGGGTAGGGTAGGGTAGTCTCATATTACGCCAAAGGATTTATGACGCCTTGGGTTCACGTGAATATTAACGATAAAGGGTGCCATGTGCGTAGTATAGCGCCGTTTTGTCATATAGCGTTCTATGTGACGCTAAAGCCCCGTTCACACCGCCAGCGATTTTGTCGCTGTGTGTCGCTAGGCTCTGTACTATGATGTCGCTTGTGGGCGTTGCTGTCGCTCTTGGGGCTTTAGCGTCACATAGAACGCTATATGAAAAAACGGCGCTATACTACGCACATGGCACCCTTTATCGTTAATATTCACGTGAACCCAAGGCGTCATAAATCCTTTGGCGTAATATGAGACTACCCTACCCTACCCCACACCTAAACCTAACCGATCGATCAATGAACAAATTAAACTCACTCATACTGTCACAAATTATAAAAACGTCATTCGAATTTGACAAATAATCAATTTTCTTGTCCCTAATAGTCAATGTAATGCAGGGGGAATTGTAAAATGAACTGCAGCAGTGCTAACGTGCATCATATAATTACAACACTCGAACTATAACGTTGAATGTATGAATTAAACTCACTGTCGACAGTTTCTTTTCCATGCATCCTTTTATTATCCATGTATGTGGTTACAGTCAAATCATATAAAACAGTGAAATCGTCCTCAAACTCTTTCTTTCTGTCTTGCCTGCACTCGAGACGGTGACGTGAGCTGAGCTCCACTGAAAGTCTTCTTTCCTATCGGTTGTCGCTCGCGAATATCGCTTCTCATTTGCATAAAGTTGAAAATTCTCAACTTTTGTCGCTTGTCTCTTGTCGCTTGACACGCCCACATTCTGTCGCTAACGGTCACTGTCGCTCGTGTCGCCGGATGTCGCCAGCGCTCCATTGAAATGATTGGGATCTTGACGCTTTGTCGCTGCGTGCCGCTGGCGGTGTGAACGGGGCTTAAGGGATGAGAACGGGCTGAACGTTTCCTGTCAGATGTCAAATAGACGTTTAGAAGATGTCAGTTTTATGCTGCGTTTACACAGGATGCAAATAGCGCGTCAAATACCGAGTCTAGTTTGCCGCTTGACCACTTTGTGTTAATTTGCGCGTCAAGAGTGAAACCGACCCGCGTAAAAACAAAAGTTTGAAGCGAAACCCGTTGGCGGCCATCTTTTTTTATGTTATTCAAGCATTCATCGAGAGAGTCACCGCTCTGTATTTGCTCTGGAGAGCAGAACAGCGGCGTGGGGATCATCGTCGCCGTATTTGTGTCCACCGGACCCTTCATTTGGCGAGTTTAACCATTTGCTCGCTCCAGGAGCTGCGCTGGATGACGGCAGCTGTCAGCGGTACTTCCGCCTGTCCCGCGTCCAGTTTGATGACCTGTTGTACCGCATCGGAGCAAGGATCACCCTCGCCCTCATCCAACTAATCTGTCTTTTATTTTTGTTTTGATGATAAATAGAGCCAGCCTCCAAAAGTTATTAACCTATCCTGTGATTTTTTTTAAATTTATTTATTTTTTTCTTTCTCTCATATCCAGACACAAATTTTATGTTGGTTGTCTTTACATCATAATAATATTTCATATAATCTAGATATGGAATAAATAACATTCAAGTCTCGTATATTGAAATAAAGTTTTAAGAGATAAAATATTTGCTTTGTTGTGCATTAGAACCACACGCATTTAGTCATATTACAAAATAATTTATTGAGGCATCCAGATCCGTCACCACGTGAGCAAGCAGCAGGCTCCTGATTGGTTAACGTGGCGCGAATTGACGCCAAAGTTCCGATTTTTCAACTCGGACGGCAGACGCGAATTCGCATCAAGCGCGTGAATGTACAAATAGCACTAACTAAATCATTCGCGCTTAACGCGCCAGACGCTCAATTCGTGCGAAATTGAGGCGCGAATGAGGCGTATTCGCATTTATCGCTCCACGTTCTATGCCTCATTCGCGCCGCAGGAATTTTTTACGCACGTAACGCGGCTTTACATTGAAACATTTACATTTGCGCCTGACGTGCAATTCGCGTCCGGTGTGAACGCACCATAACATGCATTTTAAATCATTACATCTTAAAGACATCTTCTAAACGTCTATTTGACATCTGACAGGAAACGTCCTATAGACGTATCACGTATTACGTCAAAATACGTCTTCCAGATGTAAACATCACATCAGACTTGTGCGATCTTAATATTTTTGAAATAATTATCTTATGGTCAAGAATGTTTCGTTTAAAATACAGTAAAAACAGTGAAATTGTGAAATAGTTTTATGGTTTAAAATAACCGTTTTCTATTCGAATATTTCTTTTTAATATAATTTATTCCTGCGATGCAAAGCTGAATTCTTCAGTGTCGCACGATCCTTCAGAAATCAGCTTCACAGCTTTGCCGTCACAGGAATAAATTGCATTTTAAAATATATTAGCAGTCATTTTAAATAACAGCCTAGTAATATTTCACAATACTACAGTTCTAATGTATTTTCCATCACATAAATGCATTGAGCACGAGAGACTTCTTTCCAAAACACGAATACATCAAACTTTCGCCCACTTCCCTTCTCCCGAGGTGCTCGGCTTCGACAGCTCGGCCCGTAAGGCCATTGTGCTCTTATTGAGAGTGACGACTTCCCCCAGACGCCAGTCACATGCGATCGGGGCTGATCAAACCCGTCCCGCCGTCATTAGCCGGACAGCTTTGATTTATGCTCTCAAACTCCCGACCTCGACCCCAGAGCCTCCTGACCCTTGCACCCCGTCCTTCTCCTCCGACCCGAACACTTAGCGAGTCCTCTAATATCGTGTGTGCCTCTCCTCAGCTGTTTGTTTTTCTCTCAAGCCGCTTTAGCTTAGCAAAATATTTTCTGTGACTTGTAAAAAACGGTATCTGTGTGGATGCCGAGGTACGGGTGAGGGTCCCGGGCGTAAACATAAACACTGGGCCCGGTTGTTTGGCCAAGACTGTGCCGTTTTGAGTGAAGAGGAAACTCGCGCCCCTCCTGAAGATTGACATGTAAATATTGCCACAGCTCTATGGCACCCCTGAGGTTTTGGAGAGTGTCTTTTAGGCTAACTGGTGTTGATGCTCATCACAGCCAGTTGTGCTGCTGAAACCCAGGGTTTTGTTTAGTTTTTTCTTTTGGAGAACGGCCGGGCCACTTCCATCTGACGGCTGACTTTAATGAAGTGTTGCGAGCTGATCGTCACGGAAATCTGGACAAGTCATTTTCAGTCTACGAGCGAATCAGCTTCATACTTTGAATTTTACAAACAATTCTGTAGTGCAACACACTTTAAAGTGACTCCAATTTCAACTTTCCCTGCCTGGTGGCTTTTTAAAAAAAATAAATGCAAGCAATTCTCTCCCGGTTGTGAGAAGGTGCAGAGGTCACGACCACTGGATACCATCAGAGAGCAACAAATAGGCGGGGAAAATCGGTTTTTAACATTCTTTGAGTGTGTGAGTAACATACATGATAATCATGATTTTTAGTGGTGCTTGCTACAGCATCAGTGAGACCGTTAATGTGTTATTATTCATGTTTTGGAAGTATTAACGTGATTAAATTTGATCACTAAAATGACACATTTAAAAGTGTTTTCTTTTAAATTATCTTGAATGTAACTCGACACCCTTGGCTCATTTAGTATATGCGGTTCTATGAATATGCAAATGAGCCCCGCCTCCACGATCACTCAGCTCAGAGATCCACTAGTTGACGATCACACGTTGATCTGGTTGGTTACAAGGGCGTTTGTGACGTGTTTTTTGAGACCGTCTTTGGTTCACTGCAGTTTTAAGGAGGAAATACTCAATACTCATAGACAACATTAAAGGAGTAGTTCACTTTAAAAAAAAAAAAAAAAAACTTTTGCTGACAATTTACTCACCCCCATGTCATCCAAGATGTCCATGTCTTTCTTTCTTCAGTCGAAAAGAAGTTAAGGTTTTTGATGAAAACATTCCAGGATTTTTCTCCATATAATGGACTTCAATGGGGTCCAAACGGTTCAAGGTCCAAAAGGCAGTTTCAGTGCAAACTGTTTAAAGGGCTTTAAATGATTTCAGACGATGAATAAGGGTCTTATCAAGCGAAACGATCGCTCATTTATCGATCGCCTTGCTCTGTGATGTCCTGTTAAAACTCATTTATCAAAATGAACAAATCTTTTTTCTTGTCACTTGAATGAGTTCGAACAGGAGAGTCACGAACACGCATCACAGAACAGAGCAAGGCGAGCATTTGTGCTTATAAAACTTAAACTTTGTTATTTATTTTTTAAATGAGCGATCTTTTCGCTAGATTTCATCATTTGGTGTCATTTAAAGCCATTTGAAGCTGCACTGAAAATCTCACTTGGACCTTGAACCGTTTGGTTCCCATTGAAGTCCATTATATGGAGTAAATTATCAGCAAAAGTTTTTTTTTTTTTTTTTTTTTTTTTTTTCAAAGTGAACTACTCCTTTAAAAGCTGGATTTTCTCCAAAGGGGGACTTTAAGAATTAGGCATGTAATTAGTCCCACACTGTTTTTGCACTTGTGATATTTTAATAATATATATATATATTAAAAAATGATAGTATAATGTTACAAAACAGTTAAAAAACAGTTTTCAACATTGATAATAATCATAAATCTTTCTTGAGCAGCAAAGCACATTATAATGATTTCTGAAGAATCATGTGACGCTGAAGACTGGAGTAATGATGCTAAAAATTCAGCTTTGATCACAGGAATAAATCACATTTTAACATATGTTACAAAAAGAACATACTATTACACAATATTAGTGTTTACTGTGTTTTTAACAAACTAATGCAGCCATGAATTTCAAACTAACCCCAAACTAATGTTGTTACTGTTGTTGACGACATGCCAGGGTTTAATATTTACAGTTAGGTGATGCCGTCCATCTTTACACAAAACTGCTGTTGTGACAGTCAAATCGATGCCGCATTGATGCATGCTCAATTGACATGATATTTAGTGCAGTATTGCATCATTTAAAGTGTATTTATCAGCTTTTTATCATGTGCCTTGTACTGTATTAGAGCAAGCATAGATGCCATGAAAAGCTCAATCTTAGAAGCATTTGCCTGTAATAACATTTTGCCAGTCTTTCATTTCCAAGGATCATTCCCCGCCTCGTCCTGATGTGGGCCGGGGAGGATGCATTGCCCTGTGGGGTGCTGGAAAAACACTTGCTGTTCTGGGCGCGATTCTGGGTTCCTGAGCAAGCATTGCAAAAAAACAGCATCAGCTCAACTGGAGCCAACCGTCGGGGTATTTTTTTTTGCCATTTTATTTAACCCAGGAAAGTGAAATTAAGTGGAATTCTCCAAAAATACACATCCTTTTCAAATTTAGTTTAACTACACAATGAAAATAAAAGTCTTCCACAACTGCACAACCTAAATCACTTTGAGTAACCAAATGCTGGCCTAAAGCGACCTTTCCTTGAAAAATTCTCTTAATGGACCTCTACAGTGAGTTTAAAACTTTTTTTTTGTTCATTTTGATTTAGGTTCAGTGTGTCTTTGTGGTTGCGGAAGACTTACGACATCGAGAGGTTACCATAACAAAACCCTTCAAAAGGGGACATTGAGATTTGTCTGTGTTTTCCAAAACTAAGTACCTGAACGTTTGCATGACGTTACTACAATCAAGATGGTAAAGCCATCACCAGAGATTTCGCTTGGATATTCACTTTATCATGCACGAGCATTTGAGTTTGAAAGTGGAGCGGATGAGGATAAAACACAGAACAAAACAATGTGTGAATCCTCACAGCTAAAGCCATTATAGACACCAAACCTGCAGCTTCAAGCATTTGGTATTGTGGTAAATCCACTGTGTATAATCTCTCTGATTGGTTTACACAATTGTAGGGTTGAGGATGCCAAAATTCCCCATCATTTATCCTTCATACAACCACTAATACCTCAACGAAAATCTGCATAAGATGGTATCAGGTGATGTCTTGCTGTGCTGCTATCCGGGAGGCAAAGTAAAGACCTGGAAACCTGAATATTTGAGGATTTTTTAAAAACGTTTTATCATAAACATTTACATTAGCTTATGCATAACTACTTCCAAAAACCATAAACGAGCTGCAGCGGTGCCCGACATTTGGCGCGTGGAGTCTCTTGAGCAACCTAAATTAAAAGAGATGCTCGGTCCATTGGTGTTAACCCAGGTAATCATGACTTTAGCAGAAACGAGAAAAAAAGTATGCATTACAGTAAATCTAATAAATGGAAAGAAGGTAGCTTGTGGTTGTGAGTATGGTCCAGGTTGCAGTCCAGCCAGGTCAGATTACACCACCACAGACTTGTTATCCCACTGCATGTCTGAATATGCCTACTAGACCCAGACATTTGTTCTTTTTTATTTTCACTGGATTTGCAGAAACCTTTAACCATTTGTCAAGGGGAAAAAATTAAGCCTGTCAAGGTCTCACTTAAGAAGAAGCAAAGAGTCAGAGGTTTTGATCCTTATTTTTAGTGGATTAAGAAGCTGCACACATTTTATTTGTGTTGTTGTTTCACTTTTTTCTCTTAACTCTCATCCTCTTTTTGAACAGATCTGAGCTGAATTGTTGCTTGAAATACACTCCTATAATTGGTCTGACAGTGAAATGCACTGCAGAAATGTAGAAATTTAGGTTTACTGTAAAACAAATGTACTGAAAAATACATTTAAGGGTCTAATTTAAGGTTGTGTACACACTTGTAGTTCTATTCTCTTTGTATGATCCTGAACAAAAAAGATCCATTGAGTCCTGGTTCATTTAGTGTTCATTTGCACACCGAATTTTAAAGGGATACTTCAGGATTTAGCATTAAGCTTTGTATTAGTAGGAAACCTGTAGTATTTTTGAATTACCGTGCTTTCCACCCTCATATCCCCTGAGACGAGAGATTTACGTATTTTTTGTCTGGAAAAAAACCTCAGATGACGCAAAAATCATCGCAGGATTTTTTGTCAGTAGTCGGGTCTGTCCCACATGTTCTCAACCCGCCCATAGAGGGCGATCTCACTCACAAAATGAACACATAGTGTCGGCCATCTTTTTTTGGAAGCTAAGCTAGCAGGCTCTTGTTCTGTGGAGAAAGCTGAGTAACCATCCTCTTTTTCCCGGACATGTCCGGCCGTCGAGATCGTACAAAATGTCCTGGATTGAGCTTTTGAATTCTGCAGTCGCCATTCATTGTTTCCATGCACAGCTTTTGTTTCTATCTAACTGAATTCATTGCGATTTTTGAATCTGAATGTAGTGTTTACACGAATGCTAAACAAGTGATCGGTTGATGTGCGTGTTAACATTGCTAAGAAAATTCTCACTCCTCCGTGAGAGATTCGAGACCGGGGCGTCTCACCGGTGTCGCTCAACGGAAATCACGCCACCGGCCTCGCACCGTTCTCCCGCGGCCCTCACTCGTCCCGCTCACAAACATGTCTGGATGTCGTTGTCAATATTTATTTTTAGAAAGTTACCTGATATATATATATATATATATATAGGGCTATCAGTTTAACGTGTTATTAACGGCGTTAACGCAAACCCATTTTAACGGCGTTAATTTTTTTATCGCGCGATTAACGGTCTTTTTGTCCTAGAAAACTTTGTAGTTTTTTCACATGCTTTTGCAATAGGACGAAGCATGCGTCCTGATCCATTTCGGCGTCTCACGCCCGTCATCCACTCAAAGCCGGCTCGCAAGCCGAAACGTGTGTTTGCGGCGTCGTGCCTATTGTTTTGTTTCCGTTCTAGCTATCCGCTTGCGCTTTGGTCGAAGAAGCAACAAAACCTCCTCGCGCAGCACAAGCCATTGAAATGAATGGGTTCAGAGCGCAGCCCGAGGGCGTTTTGAGGGCGCAACACTCGTTTCGTAAACGTAAAGCAGTAACGTTACGTTTTGAGTTGATGACGAGCGCGAGACGCCGAAATGGATGCCCTAAGATACTGAATGGAAACTTTTAAAAATTTGCCAAATTGTCCCATTGACAAGACCAAGTGATCTGTATGTTTTGTCATTGTGAACTGAGTTATCATCATCGCAGCACGTCCTGAAACACTTGATGATGGCCAAGCAAACACACACACACACAAACACACACACATGATGATGCGAATTCTCCACCCCCTCGTCAATATCAGGACCTCGTCAGTATTTCTTTCACCCTTTTATTGATAGACAGTGTTACATTGTGTGAGAGATTATTTATATATGTTGGTGTGAAATTGAGCAATATTCCAATGTTATTTTCAATAATAATAAAAAAACAACATTTGCACTAAACAAGCCGATCCACTTTTCCATGTTGATGAGCATTAAAATGAGAAAAAAATAATGTAACAAAAAGAAATCAAAAGACATTTAGAATAGATAAAAATGTGCGATTAATCACAAGTTAACTATGACATTAATGCGATTAATCGCGATTAAATATTTTAATCGTTTGACAGCACTATATGGTGAAAATTCTGTGTCACAATTTTAATCAATTTTGGTGACTGATAAATGCATTAAAATTGAGATAAGCATCAGAGATTAGCATAATTTGTCAGAACTAAGTAGTTATATTACGCTCTAAAATTACTGGGCTGTTTTAACTCAATTTTGCGTAAAATATGGACAAACCCAAACATTGGATTAAAAATGCAATTAAAAAAATGTAACCCAACATGGGTTTGTCCATAATTGACCCAAAATTGGGTTAAACCAACTCAGCATTTTTAGAATGTAGGTTTAAATTTAAATTCTAACAGTTTGTCAGAAAAAAGAAATCCAGAATTCATAAAATTCTTTTTCCTATCATTCCAGGTCTACTTCCTGAGGACATTCTCAGTTTAGTCCAACCAGTTGTCTAGTAAACAAGCATAAATCCTCAGCAGAGAGACGATTATTCGCCAAAAGTATCTTGAAGGCTAGAGGCTCATTGTGAAATGACTAATATTTCACATTTGTCTTTCTAATTAAAGTGAAATGTAACACTGCTTCACACCTCCCCAAATCTTTACCAAAGTGTGGTCGTGAATCCAGCTTCTCATCTAAACAATTGTAATGGTCGCCATTATCTGGTGGAAAGATTTGCTGTCTCTTTCTCATGATTCTCCATCGCTCAGTAATCCTTTCTGGGGGTTTGCCTCCTCTATTATGACTTCCAAGTCTGCGTCAAAATTGTTTTGTGAACAAAAAGGGGTTTGGTTTGTGTGTGTGTGTCAAGCCTGGTTGCTGAAGCATGACTCAACAAGGGTTTACAAAATATTTCCATGAAAGCCATTGCTAAATAAACCAGTAGCTCACTAGAAGACTTTCAGTCGCACAGAAGCAAAAATGGGATACAGTTCTAGGACATTCAATATTTATGTACCAGATCACAATCGGCCTCACAACACAAACCAAATGTTCTGATTTAAAACAGTGTGAAAGAGAAGAAATAAACACTTCCTTTATGAATACCACACTCATTTGTGTATTTACAACATAGAACAAAGTGTGCATGCATAAAACTCACACCGCACGATACATGCTTCTGTTCAATAAAGAGTTTCTTATCTAATCATTAGCAAACAGTGTTTGAGTGAATGTGAGACACAGCAGTTCTTAGGAAAGATCTGGAAATATCATTGGCCTATATGAGATTTCATGAATCCTGAATCCAGTCACTAATTCTATAATATCGTTAAAGGGATCGTTCACCCAAAAATGAACATTCGCTATTAAAGAAGTAGTTCACTTTAAAAAAAAAAAAAAATGCTAATAATTTACTCACCCCCATGTCATTCAAGTTCTTCCATCGAAAAGAAATTAAGGTTTTTGTTGAAAACATTCCAGGATTTTCTCCATATAATGAACTTCAATGGGTCCAAACGGTTCAAGGTTCAAAAGACACTTTCAGTGCAAACTACAAACTGTTCAAAGGGCTTTAAACGATTCCAGACGATGAATAAGGGTCTTATCAAGCGAAACGATCGCTCATAAAAAAAAAGATAACAAAGTTTACGTTTTATAAGCTCAAATGGTCGCCTCGATCTGTTCTGTGATGCACGTTCGTGACTCTCCTCGAACTCGTTTATCAAAATGAACGAATATTTTTTTCGTGTCATTTTTTTTCATT
Organism: Pimephales promelas; assembly: GCF_016745375.1. The sequence goes on along the minus strand of NW_024121110.1, from coordinate 762,461 downwards.
CAACGAAATGACTCAGGAAAAGATTTGTTCATTTTGATGAACGTGACACATTTACAGTCCGTGAAATCCCATCGGCTTTCCGATTGGCTTTTCGCAAGGATTCCTGGGTAATTAAAGTGCATGGAGCCTGCATCTATGCAGGGTTCACGGAAGACCACTTTAAGGGTACACAGGGGGCGCTGCTGAGCACACATCAGAGCGTTAAAATGCTAAATGTGACGGCCTACGGACTCGTAGACTCGCGGAGCACGTGCAATCTAAGTCCACGAGACCGAAAGTCTGCATGAAGAGCGCCATTTGGGACAGGGCGTTGGAGTTGGTGTACACTTCCTGCTTCCCGTTTCTGAGGTCATATGACTCAAGGTTTGTTTGTTTTTTGTTTCACAAACCCTTTTTTAATTTTTTTTATTATTATTTTTTTATTATTATTATTATTTATTTTTTTTTTTTACCAAAGTTAAGAAAATGGGACGTGGGAAATTCTATATAAGCCTTTTTTGTTACATTACATTTTAAGACTATGTCTATACACTCTTAGAAGAAAAGGTTCTATCAGTGCTACGCATTTGGAACCCCTAAAAGGTTCTATACACTCTTAAAAAAGGGTTCCTCTGGGTTCTATATAGAATCCTGGGGTTCCATACTTGGCCGATATAACTTTTTACCAAAAAAAAAATGGTTCTCAACAGAACCATTTTGGAGTTCCATGTATGAAGCGGGGGATGGAACCATTTCTGGTTCTAAATAGAACCATTTCTTCTAAGAGTGTACAATGCACACATCGACAAATTCATAAATGAACGAAGGATTTTGCACAAATGTGGGGTAAACTTCCACACAGTTAAACATGCATCGTCTCTTCATTTGACATCTCTCTTTAATGCCAATGCCCCTGCATGTGTTCACTTAGTCGTTTCTCTTTCATCCACAAAAATGATCCAACAAAAACCTTATAATTAAAGATTAGAGTTGATCTTGTTTAAGCAGCTATTATTGTTAAGCGGCCAAATGAGACAGTACTTTGCAATTTCTCAAGAGTAGGCCCATGTTTACATGTGTTTAGTAAATTAGAAGTGTATTAGCATGTAAGGTGTGTCTGAGTCCGGCTGGATGTACAGACCTGTGCAGAACATAATTAAAGGCTGCTCAGTTACTTAGTGAAATGTGCCAATGTCTAGGCTTGTAATTTAGGCTTGTTTTTACTTCATCTTTTTTTTCTTCTAAGCAAATTCAGGTCACCAACACAAACCTCCACCAACAAGCACAAACAGGTGGAGGGAAACTTCATGAACGTTCCCCAGCATCCCCTTCTCCACACTTCTGGAGACATGTGCAAACGCTCTAGAAAAATGAACGGCCAAGTCGTTTATGGGAATCCCCGAAATTGCTCCTAATAGGTCTGTCTGCAGTGAACCTGTCATGCTTTGGCTCGGTATCTGTGAGACGGCATGGGCCGAAACCTGCCTGAGAGATGAAACATCATGCAATGCTGCCTAACAGGTAAATGAGAAGAATCTAACATATCATTTTTATGATTATTAAAATAAAGTGGGGAAAAAAAGAAAAAGAAAATTGATTTCATTTACTAATTATTTTTATTTTTGTACATTCAAAACAATTATGTTTAGTTCAGACCAGTCTATATTAGTCTATATATTTAGTCTATACGTATACATCATTTATGTCATATATTAATAATTTATATATAAATAACACATTTTTCATAAATATAAACATGCATGGAAGTGTATTTATATATACAAAATAATTATACACCGTGCACACACATATATTGTGTAAACAAACTTCTATGTGATTGCAATATATATCGCAATATATGTTGATGTGTGTATATATATATATATATATATATATATATATATATATATATATATAAACATAATTGTTTTGAAAGTAAAATTAAATGGTAAATCAATTTGCACTTATTTTCTTAAATCAGGGTATGAAATATGTACATACATGTGTAATAATATATAATACAAATTACAACAATATTTTGCAAGTTTGGTTAAATAATATTCTGAAACCTAAAAATGTATTTGTTAAAAAAATATTTAAAAATAAAAATAAAATAAAACATTGCCCATAACTAAGTCTAAAGAGGACATAGCATAAAATATAAATAAAATATCTTATTTATTCCAAAAAACAAACAAAAATACTATTTGTTGCCCCAAACAGCAGCAAAAAGAATGACAAAAATAAAAATTCATAAACTAAAAAAACTAAAACTAAATTCATATATATTCTTTTATATCTCCGTTTTTCCATATATATTTAATATAATATTATATATGGAAAAAGGGAGATATAAAAGAAGAATATATATATATATATATATATATATATATATATATATATAGAGGATCTTTGAAAGGATTTTACATCAATGTGAAATACATTGTAGATAAAAAAGATTACAAGAATGTTTTACAATAAAATACTATTTCAGTCTTTTCTAATTCAAAAATGTCAATGTTTTACAGCTGTTTTTTGTGAATTATTTGTGAAATTTACAGTAAAAATGGTTAAATAACATTTTAAATAAAATTTAAACAAGTAAATAACATTTACGTTATTTACTTGTTTAAATGTTAAACTTTGATACAATCTGTATCATGAAATGGGCTTTATAAATATATTTGACTTGACGTAAATAACTTTTTTTTTGTGTGTGTGTGTGTGTGTATTGTTACAGTAGTTGCTCAATTCAAAAGAATCCAATATATTTGTTGGAAGAAAGTTTAATTGAGCAGTTCCTCAACATGTTGTCTTCTGATTCCAGCGGATTAGGGAAGTGTAGTTTAGTTACATTACCGCTCAATTTGAGTCCCATCTGTATACATTTCAATGGCAGAACACTCTGGCAAACCGCTCTATAGTTACAGTGGCTCTCAAACACACAGTCATGGAACCTGTCAGAGTGTTTTTGGCCCGCGGTATTGAACACAAGCTTGTCTCTATTTATGTTTTCCCTCTTCCTATACGTAAATACTGGCTATACGTGATATATATTTATGGATTGACAAAGATGGAAAATGTTCTTCATCCATACAACAACTTTTAGTAAAAACATCATGCTGACATTTTTTGACCAACAACAGCCAATGAAGTGAAAGGTTGAGCTGTTCTTTTGTTGGCATGGCATGTCAGTGGTTAATTTCATGGAACTGAGTTCTTTTAGACCAAAAGTCTGCTGAATGTCTCTTTTGGAAATATTATGTTCTGTGTCAGCATTGGTTACACTGCAGTGGGAAAATGTTCTGTGGTGATCTGTTGCTCTGAAACTATTGTCTGACTGCAGTTAATGACTAATTATAAATGAGAGACAAACCAGGGCTTTTATGACCAATATGTAATCTTGCAAATAAATATATAAATATATTTATATTCTTGCTTATAAATATTTTTCCTTTATCTCATTCTCAACTGGTGCATGCTGAAAAAAGTTGCAAATAAAACAAAAAGTGATATTTCAGTACTTCAAAATTTCAAGTCGCACTAATTTGTTGCTGTTTTTTTTTTTTTTTTATTAGCAAGTAGTTAAAAAAAATCTGCTAAATTAATAAATTGAGTTGTGCTCATGAATATTGTAATTAGCACAAATAATATTTGGTAACTGAAAACTGACACTCAATACAGAAATTCAAGATGTGAATGGGAACCGTCCTTTCTTAAACGGATCGCCTCTGGAAAGATGAATGTGTATTTAAAATGGGTCATTTATGTAGAAGAAATGTGAAATTATTTTTGAATTTTAAGCTTTCTAGACTGAGAAAAGCCAGAAAATGTATTTTTGGCTTATGCGTATGAAAGACAACAACTCCCAGAATGCACTTGCTTCGCTGCCCTAGGAGGCCACGCCTACCGGTTACAGAGCGCAGGAGTTAAACAACAAGTCTCCGTGATGAGTCTGCCCGAAAATGTGTTTCGAGATCGCCCAAAATGTGATTCGGGATTCGTCTTTTGCATCATGTTTACTGTGGCGAGCGGGACGAGTGAGGGCCGCGGGAGAACGGCGCGACTGTAGTCTTTAGCCTCTGAACAAAACATCCACCGATGACACAAAATGACGATTTTTGCGTCTTCGGAGGATTTTTTCCAGACAAAAAATACATAAATGTCTCATCTCAGGGCGATATGAGGGTGGAAAGCACGGTAATTTGAAAATACTACAGGTACTAATACAAAGCTTAATGCTAAATCCTGAAGTATCCCTTTAACAAGAGTTTAACAGATGCATGCATGTTCAGAACATGTTCAAATAAATGAATCAGGATCTGGAGTTGCACCAGAGTGAAAGTCTCCACTGGCTCTTGCGCTTGATAAATGAAGGCTTTCACACGGCTGGTTTGTGCTGGCACTAAATCATTTCTGATCCGCAGGACACCACCCGGATGAGAGACTAAACTGCATTTTAAAGGAAAATAAAGCCATTATTTAGATGCTCAAACCTACTGTGGCTTCATATAGATCCTGTCAGTTAGCAATATAGTCTCCATATCCACACAATTAGAGCAATTTCCTTTAACAACTGTCATGTTGCTTCAAAGGAGGATGAGGAGGAAGGAGAGATGGGAAAAAAAAAAACGGGAGTATTGTAAGTAAAGGGAGTGTTTCCAGGTCTGTGCTGTGGGTGTTTGGACTGCAGGATTTAGGGCTGTTTTCTCTCCTTTCAGAAATCATTTCCCTCCAGCAGAACCCTCCACTCTCTCTCTCTCTCACACACACACACACACACACACACACTTACACTGATCCACAGTCAGTTTTTAGCTTTTAGTATTACACTTTCAGTTGGGTGGCTGCTGATCTGAGATCGCTATAATGCACAAATGCATGTGTGTGTATATATAAAATGTATGTTTTTATTGTAAAATCAAAAATGTTTTATTTATATTTCATAATCATAAATACATTAAATATTATGTAATATATAAATATAAAAATGTATGCAAATATATTTGCAAACATGTCTCTTTAGATGCTACTTTTAAACTTGTATTTTGCATTGACAAATTTATTGAAATAATGTATAAATCATTTGCATAATTGTTTTATAAAAAAACGAATTTATTATAACTTTAGGTTTTTATTGTAAAATCAAAAATGTTTTATATAGATTTCATAATCATAAATATTACATTAAATATTATGTAATATAAAAATGTATGCAAATGTATATGCAAACATGTCTCTTTAGATGCTACTTTTTAAACTTGTATTTTGTATTTTGACAAATTTATTATAATAATTTATAAATCATTTGCGTAATTATTTTAAAAAAAACGAATTTATTATTAATTTACGTTTTTATTGTAAAATCAAAAATGTTTTATTTACATTTCATAATCATAAATATTACATTAAATATTATGTAATATATAAATATAAAACTGTATGCAAATATATATGCAAATGTCTCTATAGATGCTACATTTTAAACTTGTATTTTGTATTATGACAAATTTATTATAATAATTTATAAATTATTTGCATAATTATTTTATGAAAAAAAAAATTATAATAATTAATATTAATTAATATAATTTATTTATTTATTTGGTTAAGCCTAAGAAACAAATTGATTTTTTTTTTTGGTTGTTGTTTAAAAAATATAATTAGAATATTGTGCAAAAGTTCATTTATTTCAGTAATTCAACTTAAAAGGTGAAACTAATATATTATAGACTCATTACATGCAAAGTGAGATATTTCAAGCCTTTATTTGTTATAATTTTGATGATGGTTATGGCTTACAGCTATGAAAACCTTTTCACATATTATAATTTTGAATTGTGGATTTTCATAAGCTTTCAGCTATAATCAAAAATTATAACAAATAAAGACTTAAAATATAGTATTGAGTATCTAAGTATTGAAATAAGTTGAATTACTGATATAAATGAACTTTTGAACGATATTCTAATTTTTTGAGTTTCAGCAGTGTTTTGCTTAAGTTTTGAAAAAAAAAATGTTATTATTTTATATTTTATAGTCTTACACATTACATTTTATGTATAGTATTTAATCATTCTGCACAGATACTAATTGTTCATTTGTTTTGTACTTTTGTAAAACTGCAATATATTTTTGGACATGACAGCATTTCAAAAGCCTTTCACGAGCATGTTCAAGTTCACATGAACTGTGAGATACACCCCGTCCCACATCTCACACCTGACCTTCCTACTTCCTGTTCCTTTCACACCCTCCCACGTGTTTGACCTCTGACCCCAGGAGCTCTATAATGAGCTCATTTGTACTACAATACTGAGGCCCCATCAAACAGCCACAGCGAGCCATGATAAAAAGAAACTTTTGTCTCTTTCTTTTTCCCATAGCTTCCTGAATATTGTCATTGAATTTGCTACGTTTTGTTCCCATTCATGTTTTATTCCCCTCATAAAAGTTGCACTTAAAAAAAAAAAAAAAAAGAATCAGATCCAAAAGCGGCACTAAAATCGTAATAAATCACCCGAACTCCATGTGAGAGTCACAATGGAAACTGGGCAAGGTCTCTCTTTTGCTTTCTATGTACAGGATCTGCTGACACACACATTTATATACCCAGCGTTCAAATGACTGGTTAGACACGAGCTCGTGGACACCATTAGGCCCAAAGCTGAGGAGAGAGGTACCACATAATGAAACCGCGTTGATACACAATGTAATTGCTAACAGCAACAGAGCTGGAAACCGCAGATCCGCGGACCCAGACACCGCCGAACTGTTAATGAAAATAAATGGGAAGTTTGATTCGGGACCCGGAGAGAAGAAGAAAAATGTGTGCTTTTCCTCCAAGCCCATTTGCTGCTAATTAGAAAACATGTCACTGATTTGAACTGGTGTAAACACTGGCACATCTGACTTTCATTACAATAAAGAAATCAAATAAACTCTCAGCCAGAAGGAACAGTAGTAACTCCACGCTTCATTACAATGCAACATGGCCGACTCTACATCATGAAGTACTTAGCACTTCTAATTACCAACCTGAACCCTTTCGGTTTGGCCACCATAAATACACAGATTGGAAAAATATTTCCACTTGTGTCTACGCAAGTCTTCGCTACATAAAGAACACGTCCCGAAAGTTATCCGCAATACTTTACAGCCTCTGATCATGCATACTTCTGATCATATTCACTGTAAAATCAACATTGAGTCCTGCGCATCACCAGTAAAACATCTCAAAGCTTATTCAGTATAAAGGGGAGAGGGAAATAAACGTACTCCCAAAAGTTGAGTTTTGCCAGTTCAACATTAGACAAATCAATTGAATAAATAGTAAATTAAGTTTAGATTTCTAAAATAATAATTAAATAAATCACAAATTCCAATGGTGACCTTGTGCATCTTATAGCTAGATGGCCGTTGCTTTTTTTTTTTTAACGCATTAAAATAGCTTGAATGGAACCGGTAGTCTATACGAGATCATGAATATGCTAATGAGCTCCGCCTCCACTAACTCACGCCAGCTCAGATTCACTCAACTGAGGTAAACGCTGCACAACAGTATCACTCTGTACAACGTCGGACACATATTAAACGGTATAATTCGCCTTTTTCTTGACAATGTTATCAGAGAGTTAATCATGCGCTGATAATGTTACACAAACCATTTCCCCATTCTCCTTAAAACTGCAGTGAACCAAAGACACGAAATGGCTGGCTTTTCTGAACTACCCTGTAACCAATCCGATCAACGTGCCGACGGGCTTTAGCATATCATTAAAAGTAAATTAGCAGAGGAGTCTTTAGAGATGCAAGGTTATTTTTCTGTTGATATGAAAAAATCAGGTAGATTTAGCAATATGGCGGGTGTATGATGTAATGATGAACTAAGGCTTTTCAAAAGTTGTTCAATGCGTTTCTGATGGTTGTTATATTAGGTAGTAAATAGTAAGCATATTTAAAACACCACATATAAATAACATTAAACTTCAATTTCACCACAGGGGGGCTTTAAATTGTAATAATATTTCACGATATTACTGTTTTACTCTATTTTTGATTCGGCCTTAACTTCAGTATAATAAATACTGACATGGAAATTATCTGCTAACTAATAATCTGCTTAAATTCATTCTGCAGTGAGGTTATTGGCTGTTTTATTATAAAGAGGGAGAAGGCAACATTTGGCGTTTGCATAGTATTGGTTTGATTAACATCATATTTGAGACCTGGGAGTAACTATATCTAAATATATTTCTCAGATTCAGAATCCCTCAACATTATGTACTGACCTTGGCAGTGTAGTTGCATTTATTCCCAAAACTTTGACTTCATTGAAGTTTATCCTAATAGCAGAGAGTATAGGGCTCAGCTTTGCTTTTGAAGGGCACTGGTTTGGATGTGATTATTTAGCAAATAATGCCAAATCGTACAGCAGACACACCCAGTCATTATAAAATGACTAATCTGATGTATTACAATAAAGTCTGGTACAGATTAGAGCACATGCAGTTTTTGACATATGTGTGTATGAAGCCAAGTTGCATTTCACAGCATTAAGCGTCCCTGCCACATTAATCTTGACATTGATTTCTCAATATTCTCAATATTCAGGAGTGACAGAGATATACACTGAAAACTTGCTTTTACAATGCCTAGTGACATTGATTTCATTGATCCACCAATCATAAATACTGCTGTTTTTTGTTCTTGCAGTGCTGTGTATAAGGTGCGCTTGCACTGGCGCTGGTTCTCCCCAGTTGTGTGTGTTCTTGCACTGCTGTGTATAAGGTGCGCTTGCACTGGCGCTGGTTCTCCCCAGTTGTGTGTGTTCTTGCACTGCTGTGTATAAGGTGCGCTTGCACTGGCGCTGGTTCTCCCCAGTTGTGTGTGTTCTTGCTGTGCTGTGTATAAGGTGCGCTTGCACTGGCGCTGGTTCTCCCCAGTTGTGTGTGTTCTTGCACTGCTGTGTATAAGGTGCGCTTGCACTGGCGCTGGTTCTCCCCAGTTGTGTGTGTTCTTGCTGTGCTGTGTATAAAGTGCGCTTGCACTGGCACTGGTTCTCCCCAGTTGTGTGTGTTCTTGCACTGCTGTGTATAAGGTGCGCTTGCACTGGCGCTGGTTCTCCCCAGTAGTGTGTGTTCTTGCTCTGCTGTGTATAAGGTGCGCTTGCACTGGCACTGGTTCTCCCCAGTTGTGTGTGTTCTTGCTGTGCTGTGTATAAGGTGCGCTTGCACTGGCACTGGTTCTCCCCCAGTAGTGTGTGTTCTTGCAGTGCTGTGTATAAGGTGCGCTTGCACTGGCGCTGGTTCTCCCCAGTTGTGTGTGTTCTTGCTGTGCTGTGTATAAGGTGCGCTTGCACTGGCACTGGTTCTCCCCAGTTGTGTGTGTTCTTGCTGTGCTGTGTATAAGGTGCGCTTGCACTGGCACTGGTTCTCCCCCAGTAGTGTGTGTTCTTGCAGTGCTGTGTATAAGGTGCGCTTGCACTGGCGCTGGTTCTCCCCAGTTGTGTGTGTTCTTGCTGTGCTGTGTATAAGGTGCGCTTGCACTGGCGCTGGTTCTCCCCAGTTGTGTGTGTTCTTGCTGTGCTGTGTATAAGGTGCGCTTGCACTGGCGCTGGTTCTCCCCAGTTGTGTGTGTTCTTGCTGTGCTGTGTATAAGGTGCGCTTGCACTGGCGCTGGTTCTCCCCAGTTGTGTGTGTTCTTGCTGTGCTGTGTATAAGGTGCGCTTGCACTGGCGCTGGTTCTCCCCCAGTATAGTGTGTTCTTGCTGTGCTGTGTATAAGGTGCGCTTGCACTGGCGCTGGTTCTCCCCCAGTAGTGTGTGTTCTTGCTGTGCTGTGTATAAGGTGCGCTTGCACTGGTGCTGGTTCTCCCCCAGTTGTGTGTGTTCTTGCTCTGCTGTGTATAAGGTGCGCTTGCACTGGCGCTGGTTCTCCCCAGTAGTGTGTGTTCTTGCTCTGCTGTGTATAAGGTGCGCTTGCACTGGCGCTGGTTCTCCCCCAGTTGTGTGTGTTCTTGCACTGCTGTGTATAAGGTGCGCTTGCACTGGCGCTGGTTCTCCCCAGTTGTGTGTGTTCTTGCAGTGCTGTGTATAAGGTGTGCTTGCACTGGCACTGGTTCTCTCCCAGTTGTGTGTGTTCTTGCTGTGCTGTGTATAAGTTGCGCTTGCACTGGCGCTGGTTCTCCCCAGTTGTGTGTGTTCTTGCAGTGCTGTGTATAAGGTGCGCTTGCACTGGCGCTGGTTCTCCCCAGTTGTGTGTGTTCTTGCTCTGCTGTGTATAAGGTGCGCTTGCACTGGCGCTGGTTCTCCCCAGTAGTGTGTGTTCTTGCTCTGCTGTGTATAAGGTGCGCTTGCACTGGCGCTGGTTCTCCCCCAGTTGTGTGTGTTCTTGCTGTGCTGTGTATAAGGTGCGCTTGCACTGGCGCTGGTTCTCCCCCAGTTGTGTGTGTTCTTGCTGTGCTGTGTATAAGGTGCGCTTGCACTGGCGCTGGTTCTCCCCAGTTGTGTGTGTTCTTGCTCTGCTGTGTATAAGTTGCGCTTGCACTGGCGCTGGTTCTCCCCAGTTGTGTGTGTTCTTGCTGTGCTGTGTATAAGGTGTGCTTGCACTGGCGCTGGTTCTCCCCAGTTGTGTGTGTTCTTGCACTGCTGTGTATAAGGTGCGCTTGCTCTGGCGCTGGTTCTCCCCAGTTGTGTGTTCTTGCTCTGCTGTGTATAAGTTGCGCTTTCACTGGCGCTGGTTCTCCCCAGTTGTGTGTGTTCTTGCTGTGCTGTGTATAAGGTGCGCTTGCACTGGCGCTGGTTCTCCCCCAGTATAGTGTGTTCTTGCTCTGCTGTGTAGAAGGTGCGCTTGCACTGGCGCTGGTTCTCCCCAGTTGTGTGTGTTCTTGCTCTGCTGTGTATAAGTTGCGCTTGCACTGGCGCTGGTTCTCCCCAGTTGTGTGTGTTCTTGCTGTGCTGTGTATAAGGTGCGCTTGCACTGGCGCTGGTTCTCCCCCAGTATAGTGTGTTCTTGCTCTGCTGTGTATAAGGTGCGCTTGCACTGGCGCTGGTTCTCCTCCAGATATGTGTGTTCTTGCAGTGCTGTGTATAAGGTGCGCTTGCACTGGTGCTGGTTCTCCCCAGTTGTGTGTGTTCTTGCTGTGCTGTGTATAAGGTGCGCTTGCACTGGCGCTGGTTCTCCCCAGTTGTGTGTGTTCTTGCTGTGCTGTGTATAAGGTGCGCTTGCTCTGGTGCTGGTTCTCCCCAGTTGTGTGTGTTCTTGCACTGCTGTGTATAAGGTGCGCTTGCACTGGCGCTGGTTCTCCCCAGTTGTGTGTGTTCTTGCAGTGCTGTGTATAAGGTGCGCTTGCACTGGCGCTGGTTCTCCCCCAGTATAGTGTGTTCTTGCAGTGCTGTGTATAGGTGCGCTTGCACTGGCGCTGGTTCTCCCCCAGTATAGTGTGTTCTTGCAGTTCTGTGTATAAGGTGCGCTTGCACTGGGGCTGGTTCTCCCCCAGTATAGTGTGTTCTTGCAGTGCTGTGTAGAAGGTGCGCTTGCACTGGCGCTGGTTCTCCTCCAGATATGTGTGTTCTTGCACTACTGTGTGTAAGGTGTGCTTGCACTGGCGCTGGTTCTCCCCAGTTGTGTGTGTTCTTGCAGTGTTGTGTATAAGGTGCGCTTGCACTGGCGCTGGTTCTCCCCCAGTTGTGTGTGTTCTTGCTGTGCTGTGTATAAGGTGCGCTTGCACTGGCGCTGGTTCTCCCCAGTTGTGTGTGTTCTTGCTGTGCTGTGTATAAGGTGCGCTTGCTCTGGCGCTGGTTCTCCCCAGTTGTGTGTTATTGCTGTGCTGTGTATAAGGTGCGCTTGCACTGGCGCTGGTTCTCCCCAGTTGTGTGTGTTCTTGCTGTGCTGTGTATAAGGTGCGCTTGCACTGGCGCTGGTTCTCCCCCAGTATAGTGTGTTCTTGCAGTGCTGTGTATAAAGTGCACTTGCACTGGCGCTGGTTCTCCCCAGTTGTGTGTGTTCTTGCTGTGCTGTGTATAAGGTGCGCTTGCTCTGGTGCTGGTTCTCCCCAGTTGTGTGTGTTCTTGCACTGCTGTGTATAAGGTGCGCTTGCACTGGCGCTGGTTCTCCCCAGTTGTGTGTGTTCTTGCAGTGCTGTGTATAAGGTGCGCTTGCACTGGCACTGGTTCTCCCCCAGTATAGTGTGTTCTTGCAGTGCTGTGTATAAAGTGCACTTGCACTGGCGCTGGTTCTCCCCAGTTGTGTGTGTTCTTGCTGTGCTGTGTATAAGGTGCGCTTGCACTGGCGCTGGTTCTCCCCAGTTGTGTGTGTTCTTGCTGTGCTGTGTATAAGGTGCGCTTGCTCTGGTGCTGGTTCTCCCCCAGTATAGTGTGTTCTTGCAGTGCTGTGTATAAGGTGCGCTTGCACTGGCGCTGGTTCTCCCCCAGTATAGTGTGTTCTTGCAGTGCTGTGTATAAGGTGCGCTTGCTCTGGTGCTGGTTCTCCCCAGTTGTGTGTGTTCTTGCAGTGCTGTGTATAAGGTGCGCTTGCACTGGCGCTGGTTCTCCCCAGTTGTGTGTGTTCTTGCTGTGCTGTGTATAAGGTGTGCTTGCACTGGCGCTGGTTCTCCCCAGTTGTGTGTGTTATTGCTGTGCTGTGTATAAGGTGCGCTTGCACTGGCGCTGGTTCTCCCCCAGTATAGTGTGTTCTTGCAGTGCTGTGTATAAAGTGCACTTGCACTGGCGCTGGTTCTCCCCAGTTGTGTGTGTTCTTGCTGTGCTGTGTATAAGGTGCGCTTGCTCTGGTGCTGGTTCTCCCCAGTTGTGTGTGTTCTTGCACTGCTGTGTATAAGGTGCGCTTGCACTGGCGCTGGTTCTCCCCAGTTGTGTGTGTTCTTGCAGTGCTGTGTATAAGGTGCGCTTGCACTGGCGCTGGTTCTCCCCAGTTGTGTGTGTTCTTGCTGTGCTGTGTATAAGGTGCGCTTGCTCTGGCGCTGGTTCTCCCCAGTTGTGTGTGTTCTTGCACTGCTGTGTATAAGGTGCACCTGCACTGGCGCTGGTTCTCCCCAGTTGTGTGTGTTCTTGCAGTGCTGTGTATAAGGTGCGCTTGCACTGGCGCTGGTTCTCCCCAGTTGTGTGTGTTCTTGCTGTGCTGTGTATAAGGTGCGCTTGCTCTGGTGCTGGTTCTCCCCAGTTGTGTGTGTTCTTGCAGTGCTGTGTATAAGGTGCGCTTGCACTGGCGCTGGTTCTCCCCCAGTTGTGTGTGTTCTTGCACTGCTGTGTATAAGGTGCGCTTGGACTGGCACTGGTTCTCCCCAGTTGTGTGTGTTCTTGCAGTGCTGTGTATAAGGTGCGCTTGCACTGGCGCTGGTTCTCCCCCAGTTGTGTGTGTTCTTGCACTGCTGTGTATAAGGTGCGCTTGGACTGGCACTGGTTCTCCCCAGTTTTGTGTGTTCTTGCAGTGCTGTGTATAAGGTGCGCTTGCACTGGCGCTGGTTCTCCCCCAGTTGTGTGTGTTCTTGCACTGCTGTGTATAAGGTGCGCTTGCACTGGCACTGGTTCTCCCCAGTTGTGTGTGTTCTTGCAGTGCTGTGTATAAGGTGCGCTTGCACTGGCGCTGGTTCTCCCCCAGTTGTGTGTGTTCTTGCAGTGCTGTGTATAAGGTGCGCTTGCACTGGCGCTGGTTCTCCCCCAGTTGTGTGTGTTCTTGCTGTGCTGTGTATAAGGTGCGCTTGCACTGGTGCTGGTTCTCCCCCAGTTGTGTGTGTTCTTGCAGTGCTGTGTATAAGGTGCGCTTGCACTGGCGCTGGTTCTCCCCCAGTTGTGTGTGTTCTTGCACTGCTGTGTATAAGGTGCGCTTGCACTGGCGCTGGTTCTCCCCAGTTGTGTGTGTTCTTGCAGTGCTGTGTATAAGGTGCGCTTGCACTGGTGCTGGTTCTCCCCAGTTGTGTGTTTTCTTGCTGTGCTGTGTATAAGGTGCGCTTGCACTGGCGCTGGTTCTCCCCAGTTGTGTGTGTTCTTGCAGTGCTGTGTATAAGGTGCGCTTGCACTGGTGCTGGTTCTCCCCCAGTTGTGTGTGTTCTTGCTGTGCTGTGTATAAGGTGCGCTTGCACTGGCGCTGGTTCTCCCCAGTTGTGTGTGTTCTTGCAGTGCTGTGTATAAGGTGCGCTTGCACTGGTGCTGGTTCTCCCCCAGTTGTGTGTGTTCTTGCTGTGCTGTGTATAAGGTGCGCTTGCACTGGCGCTGGTTCTCCCCAGTTGTGTGTGTTCTTGCAGTGCTGTGTATAAGGTGCGCTTGCACTGGTGCTGGTTCTCCCCCAGTTGTGTGTGTTCTTGCTGTGCTGTGTATAAGGTGCGCTTGCACTGGCGCTGGTTCTCCCCAGTTGTGTGTGTTCTTGCAGTGCTGTGTATAAGGTGCGCTTGCACTGGTGCTGGTTCTCCCCAGTTGTGTGTGTTCTTGCTGTGCTGTGTATAAGGTGCGCTTGCACTGGCGCTGGTTCTCCCCAGTTGTGTGTGTTCTTGCAGTGCTGTGTATAAGGTGCGCTTGCACTGGTGCTGGTTCTCCCCAGTTGTGTGTGTTCTTGCAGTGCTGTGTATAAGGTGCGCTTGCACTGGCGGTGGTTCTCCCCAGTTGTGTGTGTTCTTGCTGTGCTGTGTATAAGGTGCGCTTGCTCTGGCGCTGGTTCTCCCCAGTTGTGTTTGTTATTGCTGTGCTGTGTATAAGGTGCGCTTGCTCTGGCGCTGGTTCTCCCCAGTTGTGTGTGTTCTTGCACTGCGGTGTATAAGGTGCGCTTGCACTGGCGCTGGTTCTCCCCAGTTGTGTGTGTTCTTGCAGTGCTGTGTATAAGGTGCGCTTGCACTGGCGGTGGTTCTCCCCAGTTGTGTGTGTTCTTGCTGTGCTGTGTATAAGGTGCGCTTGCACTGGTGCTGGTTCTCCCCCAGTTGTGTGTGTTCTTGCACTGCTGTGTATAAGGTGCGCTTGCACTGGTGCTGGTTCTCCCCCAGTTGTGTGTGTTCTTGCTGTGCTGTGTATAAGGTGCGCTTGCTCTGGTGCTGGTTCTCCCCAGTTGTGTGTGTTCTTGCTGTGCTGTGTATAAGGTGCGCTTGCACTGGCGGTGGTTCTCCCCAGTTGTGTGTGTTCTTGCTGTGCTGTGTATAAGGTGCGCTTGCTCTGGCGCTGGTTCTCCCCAGTTGTGTGTGTTCTTGCTGTGCTGTGTATAAGGTGCGCTTGCACTGGCGCTGGTTCTCCCCAGTTGTGTGTGTTCTTGCTGTGCTGTGTATAAGGTGCGCTTGCACTGGCGCTGGTTCTCCCCAGTTGTGTGTGTTCTTGCTGTGCTGTGTATAAGGTGCGCTTGCGCTGGCGCTGGTTCTCCCCAGTTGTGTGTGTTCTTGCTGTGCTGTGTATAAGGTGCGCTTGCACTGGCGCTGGTTCTCCCCAGTTGTGTGTGTTCTTGCTGTGCTGTGTATAAGGTGCGCTTGCACTGGCGCTGGTTCTCCCCAGTTGTGTGTGTTCTTACTGTGCTGTGTATAAGGTGTGCTTGCACTGGCGCTGGTTCTCCCCAGTTGTGTGTGTTCTTGCACTGCTGTGTATAAGGTGCGCTTGCACTGGCGCTGGTTCTCCCCCAGTTGTGTGTGTTCTTGCTGTGCTGTGTATAAGGTGCGCTTTCACTTGCGCTGGTTCTCCCCCAGTTGTGTGTGTTCTTGCAGTGCTGTGTATAAGGTGCGCTTTCACTGGCGCTGGTTCTCCCCCAGTTGTGTGTGTTCTTGCAGTGCTGTGTATAAGGTAAGCTTTCACTGGCGCTGGTTCTCCCCCAGTTGTGTGTGTTCTTGCAGTGCTGTGTATAAGGTAAGCTTTCACTGGCGCTGGTTCTCCCCCAGTTGTGTGTGTTCTTGCAGTGCTGTGTATAAGGTGTGCTTGCACTGGCACTGGTTCTCCCCAGTTGTGTGTGTTCTTGCTTTGCTGTGTATAAGGTGCGCTTGCATTGGCGCTGGTTCTCCCCCAGTTGTGTGTGTTCTTGCTGTGCTGTGTATAAGGTGCGCTTTCACTGGCGCTGGTTCTCCCCCAGTTGTGTGTGTTCTTGCAGTGCTGTGTATAAGGTGTGCTTGCACTGGCACTGGTTCTCTCCCAGTTGTGTGTGTTCTTGCTGTGCTGTGTATAAGGTGCGCTTTCACTGGCGCTGGTTCTCCCCCAGTTGTGTGTGTTCTTGCAGTGCTGTGTATAAGGTAAGCTTTCACTGGCGCTGGTTCTCCCCCAGTTGTGTGTGTTCTTGCAGTGCTGTGTATAAGGTGTGCTTGCACTGGCACTGGTTCTCCCCAGTTGTGTGTGTTCTTGCTTTGCTGTGTATAAGGTGCGCTTGCATTGGCGCTGGTTCTCCCCCAGTTGTGTGTGTTCTTGCAGTGCTGTGTGTAAGGTGTGCTTGCACTGGCGCTGGTTCTCCCCCAGTTGTGTGTGTTCTTGCTGTGCTGTGTATAAGGTGCGCTTGCACTGGTGCTGGTTCTCCCCAGTTGTGTGTGTTCTTACTGTGCTGTGTATAAGGTGCGCTTGCACTGGTGCTGGTTCTCCCCAGTTGTGTGTGTTCTTGCAGTGCTGTGTATAAGGTGCGCTTTCACTGGCGCTGGTTCTCCCCCAGTTGTGTGTGTTCTTGCTGTGCTGTGTATAAGGTGCGCTTGCACTGGCGCTGGTTCTCCCCCAGTTGTGTGTGTTCTTGCAGTGCTGTGTATAAGGTGCGCTTGCACTGGCGCTGGTTCTCCCCAGTTGTGTGTGTTCGTGCTGTGCTGTGTATAAGGTGCGCTTTCACTGGCGCTGGTTCTCCCCCAGTTGTGTGTGTTCTTGCTGTGCTGTGTATAAGGTGCGCTTTCACTGGCGCTGGTTCTCCCCCAGTTGTGTGTGTTCTTGCAGTGCTGTGTATAAGGTGCGCTTGCACTGGCGCTGGTTCTCCCCAGTTGTGTGTGTTTTTGCTGTGCTGTGTATGAGGTGCGCTTGCACTGGCGCTCTTTTTCCACTAGTAGTGTGTGTTCTTACTGTGCTGTGTATGCACTTGCACTGGCGCTGGTTTTCCCCCACAGCACTCAGAGACAGGGGCACCGCTTGCTATTTTTTACTCGCCTGTCAGAGAAAAGTGAAGGTGTCAGTCTCCAGAGCTGTCAGACTCTAGTCAGTCACAGGCTTTAAATTCAACAAACCCCCCATTAGAAAAATATCAGCCCCCCCCTCATGTCCATAACCTCGCTTTTTGCAGTCAAGGCACTCATTCTGAAGCGAAACCCCCCCGGTATTGATTGATACTATTTCTCCACCTTCACCCCAACAAATTGGGCTGGTTTGGGGCTTATGGGCATTATGTTTGTGGGGGCCGTGCTGGTATCATACCCAGGTCACCCGGATTGCTTGCAGGCCTACAGGATTGCTGTTGTTTCTCCATCTCAGGACTGTAACGCAGAGCCAGGGTGGGATTGAAGTCGGGAGAGGTGCAGTCAGGAACGATCAGTCTCAAGGAGTCGAGCTGTGTTACGGGTCCCAAAAATATGAAACATGGCTTCACCGAGGTCTTAAGCAGATTGTAATGGGCTCAAAGCTCCATATATGTTACTGCGAGAAATGCGAATGGTATTTTAGGTCGATCTCATATAGTTCAATCAAGACTCGATTTAGGAAGTTTGAAATTTCGCTCAATTTGCAATCAATGTTTTAATGCCATTTTCACTGATTGGATTTAAGCTTCTTTCTCCACTGACCTTCTTTTTTTATCTATCCATCTGATGTGATTGCTTTTGTCTCAACCAACTTGTGCAGGCTAATACAAATTTTTTTTGTGCGTGTTTTTGAGTATTCAAAAACATTTTCCCACATTGAGCATTTTCTATACACACTGTAAAAAACAAGCAAACAAACAATAAATGATAAAACTTTTTTAATTCTAATAAACTAAACTTGTCCAATGTATTTGACAACAATCAATCAATCACAACTTCTGGGACTGAATAAAACAATGGAATATAGATATATATAATGGAATATAGATATATAGATATATAATAATATATATATATATATATATATATATATATATATATAGAAGGTAAGTGGGCAACTTTTCAATGAACAAAAGACAGAATAGAAAGATAAAAAGTCACAATTACCTTTTTTTAATTCCGTAATATAAATATAATGCAGTTTTAATACGGTAGTTTAGGTTTTACTGTAACAAAGAATTATAATACAATAAAGATAATAGAGTTATGTCCCATTTAATATAATAGCCATAATAATATTAATAATAGCATAATAATAGCCATATAATGTGATTTTTTTTAAATATAATTTATATATATATATATATATATATACATTTAATTTACTGTAAACACTTTTAGATATTACTGAATATATACTTAATATTTGAGATGGGTATCTTTTGCAGGTCCATGCAATGTTTGTTTGCATTTATGAAAATTTTAAGAGAAATTTTCACACAGCGATTATTTCCTACAGGTTAAATTTAATTATTTCCTACAGGTTGATTTAAAGCTGTCAAACGATAAATCGCGATTAATTGCATCCAAAATAAAAGTTTGTGTTTACATAATATATGTGGGTGCACTGTGTATAATTATTTTATATATATAAATGCACACACATGCTTGTATATATTTAAGAAATATTTTCATGTTTATACTGTATATATATATATATATATATATATATATATATATATAATGTTTTTTTCTTAAATATACATGCAGATGTGTGTGTGTGTGTGTGTGTGTGTGTGTATATATATATATATATATATATATATATATATATAATGTATATATACAAAATAATTACACAGTGCACCCACATATATTATGTAAACACAAACTTTTATTTTGGATGCGATTAATCATTTGACAGCCCTAAAAAATATATATATACAGAATAAAACAATACAAACTATTTTTAAACTTTTACTTTTAAAATGCCCCTGACCAGTACAAATTGCATTAAATTCTTCAATTAACAATTGATTGTGATTAATTTGATAAATCCACTGGCACGTCATAATGTGTGTTTTGAGGTGCAGTCTCCAAATACCCCTTCTGTATACCTGAGGTGTCATGTATCATTGCTCTGATGAAAATAGAAGCACTCCGACACAAGACTGGATTGCTCTGACATGTTGCTATCACACGATCTCTCCATACGTCAGACAAACTCAGACCCTCCTGCTCCTGCAGTCAAAACAGCCATCAAACTCCATTGCCGAGCGGAGGACGCAAACTGGACTGACAGCGGGAGGAAAGCTGGCTATTAACAACTAGAATTATGATACTTCAATCATTTCTTGTCCCAAGCATATAACTAAATGTGCAGTACACTTATAAAAGTCAAAATATACTTGTTTTCAGCAAGGATGCATTCAATTGTTTAAAAGTAACAGTAAATACATTTATAATGTTATTGTTCTTTTGAACTTTATATAAAATGTATTACGGTTTCCACTAAAATATGAAGCAGCACAACTGTTTTCAACCTTAAAAATATCCAGGGATGTTTCTTGAGCATCAGATCCTCATATTAGAGTGATTTCTGAAGGATCATGTGACACTGAAGACTGGAGTAATGATGCTGAAAATTCAGTTTTGATTACAGAAATACATTTTATAAATAGTTATAAGTCAAAATAACCCATTTTTAATATCTATGTGTTAGATATACAAAGTCATGAGTGGAAGCCTTTTTATTCATTTCTGAATAACAAGCCCACACTTTCTCTTGGCATATAAACGATCTCTCACAACTTAGCGACGGCTTGTGTTATTTCCTCCGTAAGATGTTTTTGTTTAGTTTGTAAAAGGCCCTGGTCCTCGAGTGCTATCGGCTTTCACAGCGGGCAGCTCTTTCAGCACCTTACACACATACTCAGTTTAAAGTGACTTCAACAAGCACTGGATCTCTGCTCAATGACTTTACTCTGGAACATTTCAGACCTGGACACTCTACACTCCATCAGGAGCGCTAAATGCTTTCCAAATGTGGACCTTATGGATTGTGCTGCTTTTCTCTATCCAACTGTAATTCATTATTCAAAAGGTAAATCATACAGCTGAAAAGAGAAGAGCACATCAAATCACTTAATGCATTGCTATTTCCTATTATGTTTAAATTATACAAATATGCATCAAATAATATAGCCTGCAATAGTGTCAAGTTGTAATTTAAATACAAATGTGAAACACAGAACAAATGTGGGCGGGGCTTGAATGTGTCCGTGGGGAATTGATTGGATGGTTGTGGTTTGCTATTGGTGGATCTCATGTGAGTGACAGGTTGCCCCGCCCTCACACCAGTTTTCACATCATCGGAGAAGAGAAGACTGTAAGTGATTTTAGATTACAAGGCACATGAATTAAAAAAAAATAATAATGTGCATGGATAAATAATGTATAATAAGTGCTGCAATATTAAATAAAAAATGCAAAAAAATAATAATAACAAAAATACTACAATAAAAATAATAGAATTATGTCACATTTAATAATTTATTTTTCTGTAATAAATTCTTCGGGAAATAACTTATATATATATATATATATATATATATATATATATATATATATATATATATATATATATATATATATATATATGCATTACTTTCAATAGTAACTTTCCCCGTTCTCACTAAAACTGTATTTTTTTAATTTTTTTTTTATTAAGGAATCAATATAAAAAAGAGTACAAGTAAACAAACATAACAGTAAGAGAAAAAACAAACAAATGAACATACAAACAAACAAAATATTAATAAAAAAGGAGAAAAGTGAGCCAACGTATACAAATATACAATCAAAATTGACAGATGGCAATACGGATGCATCTATATCTCTCTTACCTACACGTATAAACCCATACACGTGCATACATATTCATACACACATATCTGCATGTATACACACATACCCATATATCCATACATATATACATACATATACATAGACATACATTCATATATATATACATACATACATACATGCATCCACATACACAAATATATACATACATACCTACATATACACATACCCTCAGACACACGTACACAAAAAATAAAATAAATAAATAAATAAATTAAAAAAGGGGGGGAATTAAAAAAAATATTAATTATATACAGTATATATATATATATATATATATATATATATATATATATATATATATACATATTTGATCTGGAAAACATTTAAAAAATATTTCCAAGTCAAAACTGCAATTTGAATAATTAATAACATATACTAAAAGAAAATGTATAAAATGGCAGAATCATGTGAACACAATTAAATACAGTTTTAGTGAGAACGGGGAAAGTTACTATTGAAAGTAATGCATTACAACATTGCGTTACAATATTATATGTTGAAGAAGTGGACGGGCTCCTGCCATGCCTATGAGAAAAAGCAGAGATTAGTTTGAGTTTGAGTTCAATCACACTTTCTCATTTGACATACTGTATGATGAACAATTAATGAGGAGACTGAACAAGTGAATGAATACGGTTAGAAAGACAGAAATATTACAGAATTTCTCCTCACACTTACTTTTCCAATTTTGTCTAGGTCGTCCAAACTCCTCAGCCGGCCTCTCCAGAAAACGCTCTATGCCCACTGTCAAATTACAGCGAAATATGACTGATTACCTTCATTTCGTCCATTTGAGGATTTGGCGCGCACCTCTAAATTGTGTATTCTTTCCATGGCGCCAAACTAACCACCCTACCTTTAATTAATTTCCTTTTATTTATATTGCTCAGACCAGCAGCCGTCTTGCTCACAAAGCCCCTATAGTCGAGAGACTGAGATTTTTATTTAATCATAATGCAATGTCGCCTCATTTCAACCGTTTAGTTTTGTCACAGAGTCCCTGGTAAACACTGCGAGAACAGAGTGTGTGAACTGATTGAGTCCACATCTGATTTAAAGGCTGAAATTACGCTCATCAAGGGCTATTGGAGGGTAATGTTGGTGAAAGAACATAGATTAATATGCAGAGACGCTGTAATTCCCTATTTGGGCTTGTCACAATCAGATGAATGTTGAAAAATAAAGGGGTCACATTTCTGAACAAATGAAGCATGTTAAAGTGGTTCTGGTGGCTTTGCATGCTCTGTAAACTCTCAAAACAGCAGATATCAAACTGGCGATGGCAAATATAAATCTTTCCATCTCAAACAATTACACACTTGTAGTATTAAACAAATAAATATAAGGAACTGAAACCATTTTTGACTCATAAATTGATAGGAAATTTCACAAAACTTTGAATTAACTAAAAAGACTAAAATAGTATTTTCTTGTAAAATATACTTCAGTAATCTTTATTTTACGGCTGCCAAACGATTAATCGCATCCAAAATAAAAGTTTGGGTTTACATAATATATGTGGGTGCACTGTGTATAATTATTTTATATATACTGTATAAATAAATACACACGCTTGTATATATTTAAGAAATTTTTCATGTATATACTGTATATAGATTTATATAATTTATATTTTATATAAATATAACTATTATATATATAAATAATATTTTCTTCTTAAATACACATGCATTTGTTTGTATTTTTATACATATATATATATATATATATATATATATATATACAAAATAGTTATACACAGTGCACCCACATATATTATTTTGTATATATATATATATATATATATATATATATATATATATAAATACACACAAATGCATGGGTATTTAAGAAGAAAATATTATTTTTATATATAATAGTTATATTTATATGAAATATAAATTATATAAATCTATATACAGTATATACATGAAAATATTTCTTAAATATATACAAGCGTTTGTATTTATATATACAGTATATATATAAAATAATTATACACAGTGCACCCACATATATTATGTAAACACAAACTTTTATTTTGGATGCGATCAATCGCGATTAATCATTTGACAGCCCTACGTTATTTACAATTTTGAAAAATCTTATTCTATTGCAATAAAAGGTTATTTTTCCATATGCTTTTGGGTCTGTCATAACTTTTTTTTTTTTTTTTTTTTTTTTAGGAAAGTCTTGAAAACGCTTGCCTTCGCTCGCCCTGTTCTAGAGAGAGCAGTTCTACACTTGTTTACTTCACACTAAGGTCTGCTCTGTGGCAAAGCCATCAATCCATCATCTCCAAAGGTAAGAAACCAGGGTGGAGACCGAACTCAGGAGGAGGAGAGGAGAGGAGAGGTGTGTGTGTGAGAGAGAGAGAGAGAGAGAGAGAGAGAGAGAGAGAGAGAGAGAGAGAGAGAGAGAGAGAGAGAGTGCTTGTGTGTGTGTGTGTGTGTGTGTGTGTGTGTGTGTGTGTCTATGTGACGGTATACAGACGCTGTCTGGCCACCACACGCAGGGGAACATCTGATCAGGGAGCAGCTGTGTGTAGGTACAGTGTTATTCCAGCGTGTCAGCCTGAAACAGCAGTGTGGCAGGTCATTTATTACGGCCAATGCCCCTCTAAATGTTTCTGCGTGTGTGTGAATCCATCAAGTAGATTAATTTCAGCACTGCTATAAAGATTCTTTCTCCACTTACCTTCTTCATATCTGTCTGTCTGTGTAAAGACGACCATGTTGTACACTCTAAAAAATGACCTCAATTTTGGGTCAAAAAAGGACTAACCCAGCCATTGGGTTACATTTTTTGAATTACATTTTAACCCAACTTTGGTTCTGTCTGTACTTGACCCAAATTTGGGTTAAAACAACTCAGCTTTTTTTTTAGAGTGTATATCAACCAACTTGTGCAGGACTATGCAATGTTTGTTTGCGTTTATGGGAATTTTAAGAGACATTTTCCCACAACGATCATTTCTTAGTTCACTTTGAAAAAAAAAAAAAACTTTTGCTGATAATTTACTCACCCCCATGTCATCCAAGATGTCCATGTCTTTCTTTCTTCAGTCGAAAAGAAATTAAGGTTTTTGATGAAAACATTCCAGGATTTTTCTCCATATAATGGACTTCAATGGGGTCCAAACAGTTCAAGGTCCAAATGAGAGTTTCAGTGCAAACTGCAAAGTGTTCAAAGGGCTTTAAACGATTCCAGGCATTGAATAAGAGTCTTATCTAGGACCCTTCGAGTCCTCACTCGAAAAAAGATTCGTTCATTTTGATGAACAAGTTTGAACAGGAGAGTCACGAACGCGCATCAAAGAAAAGAACAGAGCAAGGCGAGCATTTGTGCAAATAAAACTTAAACTGTTTTATTTATTTTTTGAAATGAACGATCGTTTCGCTAGATAAGACCCTTATTTATCATCTGGTGTCGTTTAAAGTCCTTTGAAGCTGCACTGAAACTCTCTTTTGGACCTTGAACCGTTTGGACCCCATTGAAGTCCATTATGGAGAAAAATCCTGGAATGTTTTCATGAAAAACCTTAATTTCTTTTTGACTGAAGAAAGAAAGACATGGACATCTTAGATGACATGGGGGTGAGTAAATTATCAGCAAAAGTGTTTTTTTTTAAAGTGAACTTCTCCTTTACGTATCTTTATAAACATGCCTTTGAAAAAAAAACATCACCGATGTGCATCCTGAGACAAAAAATGGCACTGATATATGTAGAGCAAGTTGCTTTCATTTCCAACAGCTTAAACACGCATTTTATAGCTTAAACCTCCTTGAAATCGAGGGATAATGTATTAAGATGGTTTTCTGATCCTAGAATCTGGTTTAAAAATGGTCGGTCTCCCACCCTGATAAAATGACAAGTGTCCAAATTTTTACATTTAATATGATTTATTATTGATTAATTCAGAGGAACGCATCACTTACGGCACATTCATAATGTGTGTGTTAACATTACGTTTACATTTATTCATTTAGCTGCCGCTTTTATCCAAAGCGACTTACAATTGCTATATATGTCAGAGGTCGCATGCCTCTGGAGCAACTAGGGGTTAAGTGTCTTGCTCAGGGACACAATGGTGTCTCACAGTGGATTCGAACCCGGCTCTCTCACACCAAAAGCATGTGTCTCATCCACTGCGCCATCACCACCCCTGCAGTCCTTTTACTGAGCAGAGATGTTGATAGTGAAAGCAGCCACAAATGTGCTGAATTAAACCACTATCCAGTTGTTATGAGACCACCGTTTTAGATTTATATGTTAATAATTACATGTTTAAATTAAATTACTAGTTTAAATTAATTTCGATTAGATTGCTTTGGGAAAACGAGACGGGTCTTTGAAGAACTAACTAAACTTATGGCTGTTTTAAGTGACAAAAATATGATGCTCAGTCAATTATGGTTACCATTAGCCGGATCACCTCGCATTTTCTAGAAGTGGCCCCCGGGCAGCGGTTAAAATAATGATGTTCTCCTGATGAGAAGGTCCTGTATCTCACTCTGGTGGAGAAATGAAAGAGGACAGAACCGGTCTGTGGCTCTGATGACTTTTCCAGGGGGGTTTCAGCCCTGAGTACTTTTCCTCTCTGCTATTGCTTTAGTGTAGTCGATGTCTGTGGCATGCATGGGTGCATCTCACTGGAGTCTGGTCAGCGTCTCTGATCCCTGCAGACCAGCACTGCGGATCTGGGTAAAAGTAGACTGCCAGGGTGCTGAGTTTCTTAGAAATCAATTACAGTAATTGATGAAGGGAGAGTCGGTACTATCGATCATGCGGAAATTGTGTGTTTGTGTGCAGCGTGGTGATGCACAAAATGTTTGAGAAGTGTCTACTCGGGAAGTATTGCACTCAACAGACGTTACAAAACTCTCAAAATAGATTTAGGCATCCCAGACAGAAACATCCGGGCCACATCTAGTATATGTGGATTCCACGCGTAGATGTGGGCCGGATCTGGGCCGACGCTATGTTTCTGTCTGGGATGTTATTAAATATGGAAATGTTAATTTATGTGTTCTTGGCTGACTAGGTCTGCTATGGACTTGCTACCGCTAATAGACACACAGACACACTGTTGTGAGCCTGTAAGATGTGATGGAGCTGCAGAAATAGATAAATCCTGTGGCAGATGTAGGTAGGGGGAGCTGGGGGAGGTGGAGGGGTTCAGAGGAGTTCTGATAGTGTGCGTCAGGACTACGAATCTCATTGGCTGCAGGATCAGCAGAGGCCAATCAGTTCGTGCCATGCGATAATATTGCATGTAAAGGACCATTAGCCTTAGGACTGTCATATTGCATATATATATATATATATATATATATATAATATATATATATATGAAGAGTTCAGATGCAAAAGCCTCTAAATGCCATTTGAAATTTTCTTCTTTAATGATGATTTTTATCAAACTTGTATATTTAAGTTCAGTAATTTCACTTAAATAACAATTAATAGGTAATTATCATCACCATTTAAGTGAAATTACTGAACTTAAATATAAGCAATGGCTGTGCAATTGTGCGATTAATCAAATCCAAAATAAAAGTCTGTGTTTACATAATATATTTGTGTGTGCTGTATATAATTATTTTGTATATATATAAATACACACACATGCATGTATATATTTAAGAAAATGTGTTATTCATATATAAAATATTTATATTTATATAATATATATTATATAATATATATATATATATATATATATATATATATATATATATATAAGTACTGTAAAAATAGTAATGTTTCCAAACTTTTGACTGGTACTATCGCATCCAAAATAAAAGTTTGTGTTTACATAATAAATGTGTATGTACTGTTTATAATTATTTTGCATATATAAATACACACACATGCATGTATATATTTAAGAAATATATATATATATATATATATATATATATATATATATATATATTATATATATATATATATTAGATTAAATATAAATGTTAATATTATTTTGTATATTAATAACACATTTTTCTTAAATATATGCATGCATGTCCGTGATTTTTTTTAAATATTTTTTTATATACAAAATAATTATACACAGTACACAAATATGTAATGCTGTATATTTTTTAGTCTTAACACATTTTGGTTGCTGTTCCCCTTCTTCTACTTAATAATAATAATAATAATAATAATGATGATGATGATGCTGAAGTTTCAATTAACATATGTGCAGTTTTTTATTTCATTTTATTAAAAATAAATTATAAACAGAAATTCTTATCACCTTTAGTGATAATAAATTCTTATTACCTTTATATTTTTTCTCTCTGAGATGGACACTGTTGTTGGTCACTCTGTGTCCGTCAGACAGTCTCTCTCAGTCTAAGTGATTCTTGGCCAGAGTCGGCTGCAGTGTACACCAGACTGTGTGCCATTAATCAAAACTCGTGCTACGCAAGACTACCACTCATGCACAATTTGCAAATGTGGGTGATTTTTTTGATTAGAGCTGTAAATCTTCTTGCCTGGACAGAGTCTGAGTAAAGGTGTCAGACACACAGATCTGTCTCCCGCTGACTCTCTTGAAATGATTCAACTTTTTGGATAGCTGTGTTCTGTAATTCTGCTGTCTGACCAGCCCCAGATGGAACAGAGATTATCTCTTTTCTTCATTCAGCAGTGGTATAGCAGTAACGGCCAAAACTGGAGGCAAGTGCAACGTTAGAGCACTGACCCGATTCATGCAATCAATGTGAATGTGTTTCTGATCTAAATAGCTGAAGTTTCATGTAATTACAACTGTAAGTCAAATTGAAGTAGTCAAGGTGATTTCCATTTTTCCCCATTAAAAGTGAATTTTTTTCACTTTAATTTGGGTTTTGTGGGTTCCTGATGTGGTACGGGGAGATTTATCATCAACATTTTAATACAGTTTTAATGTTTAAAACATGATATTACTGTATTTTTTGTCACGACAGGATCCACAAAGGATGATGAAGAGAAAGGTAGGCTATCCGTTCAAATAGAGTAACTTTTAATTAGACAGCTTAAAGAGAGAATAGTGTATACATATGGAAACAAACAAGACAATGAATCTATCTATCTATCTATCTATCTATCTATCTATCTATCTATCTATCTATCTATCTATCTATCTATCTATCTATCTATCTATCTGTCTGTCTGTCTGCCTGTCTGTTTCTCTACCTACATTTATTTATTTATAAATATCATATTGTTTCATATCTATAATTCATTCATTCACTTGTTCGTTCGTTCGGTCATTCATTAGTTCATTCATTCATTTATTCATTCTGTATATACCCATATGATACGTTTCTTTGAATCACATTCAATTTTAATTCTACTTTCTTTGAGAGCTGATTCAAAATATACAATTATCTTTGCGTTTGAATGTAAAAGGCAATTCAATTCTAAATGGCGCACGACCCTGTCTTGATCAACCTCTCATTTTATAATGATAGTTGAATAATTTTGTCAAACTTTACTCATGAGACAATTTGGTTTCTTGCAATCCTGGTTGTTAGGGGACGAGGGAGCAATCTGGGTCTGGCTCTATTTCTGGTTAAATATAAACAGTTCCGCGAACAGGTGGTTGGAGGATTTTCGACTTTTCCTCACTGCCATTTGGTTGCAATTAAGTGTAATATGGGATGTCAAAGTCCCAGCACAGTTTTGCTGGATATCTAACTTTTAATGTTTGTTTTAGAGATTCACTGTGGCATATGGTTTTTACTGTGTGGCTTACGGCAAAACAGGGAAAGAATTCATTATAGCAATGGTTTCTAGGGCATAAAAAAAAAACATTATTTTGTTTACAGCATTTTAAAGTGAATTGCCCATCACAGTGTGCAATATGCATTAAGACTATAGTTGTCTGTATAGCAATTCCAATGCATGTGAACATTTAAAAACATGAGATTTCAAGAAAAAAAAATGTAATCCAAGTGTCCTACATATCATCTATGAGCATATGAGCCAAAATGTGTTTCTCTGTGAAATATTAAGTTTCAAAATCATATCACGTTATTAATGCCAAAATGTCTCTAACGTTCAGTATATGAGAATCTCCTCATATACATCACCCTTATTCGATAGCACGCATGTTTGACATTAGTTAACAAACGCCTGCTCCACATCACCAAACATCTTCTAGGTAGAGCGAAACTTAAATTTGACATGAGCAGATGTCTGCTTCGTAGAGATGTTTCATTCTGACAACACCCTGGGTGAGTTTTGCCTGCAACATTTCATTTTTGACATTATTGTCAGACTTTAATATGGCAAAATGCAATGCCGATGCCAATATTACACCAATACATCCCAGAAGAATTGCTTATAGATCAGTCTTTCAAGACTTAATGGACCTCTAACACTGTTTTATTATGAACTTTGTCTCTACACTCTCAGAAAAAAAAAGGAACAAAAGCTGTCACTGGGAAGGTACCTTTTAAAAAATTCTAATATGTACCATTTGGGTACCATTTTTGGTACCAATATTCACCTTTGATGCACTCGTTTGGCACAAAGGTGTGCCTTTTGAAAGAGTACTGCCCCATAGACAATTGTTGGACCTTTTTCAGTCTATAGATCCCTAAAAGTATATTGAATTAGAATGTTTGCATTTACATTGAAATTTCTGATAAATGCAGTATTTATCTGAGCACATTGAAAAAAAAAAAAAGTTTGGTGTTGGATATACTGGATTTAAATGTCTAAATTTCACACATAATTGCAAAGGAATGTCATTGATGGAACACATTCAATTAAACAGAATTTTAGAAAAATATCTATACAGTGTACAGTTTGAGACATTGTTGAGACATTTTTTTTTAACTTTAGGTTGACTGGTTGGTTGGTTGGTTGGTTGGCCAGTTGGTCGGTTGGTTGGTTGATTGGTCATTTGGTTGGTTGGTTGGTTGGTTGGTCGGTCGGTCAGTTGGTTGGTTGGTCGGCCGGTTGGTTGGTCGGTCAGTCAGTTGGTTGGTTGGTCGGTCAGTTGGTTGGTTGGTTGGTTGGTCGGTCAGTTGGTTGACTGGTTGGTTGGTTGGTTGGTCAGTTGGTTGGTTGGTTGGTTGATCGGTCATTTGGTTGGTTGGTCGGTCGGTCGGTCAGTTGGTTGGTTGGTCGGTCATTTGGTTGGTTGGTCGGTCAGTTGGTTGGTCGGTCAGATGGTTGGTTGGTCAGTTGGTTGACTGGTTGGTTGGTTGGTCAGTTGGTCGGTTGGTTGGTTGATCGGTCATTTGGTTGGTTGGTTGGTTGGTCGGTCGGTTGGTTGGTCGGACAGTTGGTTGGTTGGTTGTTTGGTGGTTTGGTCAGTTGGTAGTTTGATTGGTTGTTTGGTCGGTCAGTTGGTTGGTCGGTCATTTGGTTGGTCGGTCGGTCAGTCTGAAGGTTGAATGGTCGGTAGGTTGAATAGTCGGCTGGTTAGTCGGTTAATTGGTTATTTACTTGATTTAAATGTCTAAATTTCACACATAATTTTAGAACGACTGAAAAAGTATTTAAGCTAACACCAATAATCTTTGTCTGTTTGCAGATTCAAAAAATAACAATGAAACATTGTTGAGACATTTTTTTTTTACTTTAGGAGATTCTTGGTATCACTGTGTCTTTTTTATCACATTTGCTTTTACTTTATTTACTTAAAAGGACAATACACTTTAATATTTCTGTAAATTTGCCAGCATTAGCCAACTGACTAATTTCCAACTTTAGTGGCCTGATGTTAAAAGAGCCATTAAACAGTTAAAAGAGCCATTAAACATTAAGTTTAACATCTGCTCACTCATTTTTTTTATATATATAAATTTTGGGGGGGGATATGAGTTGTAATGGAGAACTCAATTGCGAGTTTTATTGTCTTCAGGAATTATACAATTAATGAGCATTATTGTCTTATGGCAGTGAAAGCTCTTTCCAGCCGACAGCTGGCTCAGCTTTACAGTCTCTTTACAGTTTATTTGTTCCAACATTTGAAGTAAACCCTCCCGAAATGTCTTACAACGCACCATCTAAACATTAAAACTCTGTTATGTTTATGAAAGCAATAACATTGTCCAAATGTTGCCTGGGGTTTGCTTATTGAAAGCAGAGGCGGCTCGCTGTTGGGACACCCAGTCAGAATGTAGCGAGACCGTGACAACCTGCAAAGAGACAGAAAGCAGTATTCTCTTTGTTGTGTGTCTACAGGCCAGCACCACAAGACCTCCTGCCCTCTGCTAGGAAGTGAGAGACTGTCGACTGGATGGGGAACAGTGCTGTTAAACTACACAGAGCAAAGGTGAGAAACGCTCGGCCTTTACTTTTGTGTTGGGAAGTGTAAACAAAGGAACTTTGCAGTAGAAGAGTCATACCTTCGCTGAGATGCACGTCATGTGTAATGAGTGAGATCTTCAGGGTGTTTTTTGCTGGCACGCTACATCACTTCTTAGAAAGGTTTTTTTTCTGACAGTTAAAGTCACCTTGTTCTATTTCGCATAGTAACTTACATTGAAATAATGTGCTTTTATTTTCAGTTGATATCTTGATATTTTAATGCATAATGATTTAAAAAAAAAATTCTATGGCAAACATGTTTTTAGTCTCTGATTTAAAATGTATATAGTTTTTATTGGATGGATGGTCTGTCGGTCAGTCATTCTGTCGTCTGGTTGGTTGGTTGGTTGGCTGGTTGACTGGCTGGTCGGTCAGTCGTCAGGTTGGTTGGGATGGCTGGCTGGTTGGTTGGTCGGTGGGTCGGTTGGTTGGTTGGTTTTCTGGTCAGTCGGTCGGTTTGTCGGTTGGTTGGTCGGTCGGTCGGTTGGTTGGTCGGTTGTTTGAATGGTCGGTCTTTTGGTTGGTTGGTTGGCTGGCTGGCTGTCTGACTGGTTGGTCGGTTGGATGGTTGCTGATCAGTTGGCAGATCGGTTGGTTGGTTGGTCGGTCGGTTGATTGTTTGGTTGGTCGGTAGTTTGAATGATTGGTCGGTTGGTTGATCGGTCAGTCGGTAGGTCGGTCTTTTGGTTGGTTGGATGGCTGGCTGTCTGACTGGTTCGTCAGTTGGTTTGGTTGCTGATCAGTTGGCAGATCGGTTGGTTGGTTGGTCGGTCGGTTGATTGGTTGGTTGGTCGGTAGTTTGAATGATTGGTCGGTTGGTTGATCGGTCAGTCGGTAGGTTGGTTTGTTGGTTGGTCAGTCAGTTGGTAGGTTGGTTGGTTGGTCGGTTGGTCGGTCGGTTGGTCCGTCAGTTGGTCAGTCAGTTGGTCGGTCGGTCGGTCAGTTGGTTGGTCGGTCAGTTGGTCGGTCGGTTGGTTGGTTGGTTGAATGGTTGTTTGGTTGGTTGGTTGGTTTATCAATTTGTAGGTTGCTTGGTTGGTTGGTCGTTCGGTCGATCAGTTAATTTTGACATTTAAATTTCATTTTTTTATTTGTTTATTTAGAAGATATGTGTTTTCAGATATATATATATATATATATATATATTTTTTTTTTTTCAAAAGAGAGAGAGAAAAAAAACCCCAACATTTCTAAAAACATTGAGAATGTGTTTTAAACTTCTTCTTTTTTTCGTCCTCAACACTTTTATTTGTCAATGTCCCGTCTGTGATGTTTTAGCTTAGAAATCACAAAATGAATCATGCCAATCATCTGGCATAATTCAGTATGACTGGAAAGCACCCAGGTACCTCAATTTGTGGATATATGTGCACTTATGATGCTCTTTCTCATTACTTGATGTTTATTTGACATCAAATAAACATCAAATTATTATTTGATGAGCTACTGGTCCCACAATGTCTAGAAAATGTATAAAGATGTCAGTTTTTAAACAAATTATGTGATGCACTGACTTTTGTGAAAAAAAGTGCATAGTGAAATGAGTCAAATTTACATAAAGGAGGCACGATTGCACTCAAAATATCAACAATGTAAAACTGTTACATTAGATTGTGTGAGAACAAGACAAAGTAGTTGCAAAAATGAATTCGCCCCCAGTCTGCAAAAACTGTAAACTAATCAGGGTGTAATTGCATCTCAATAAAATCACAGTCATGAAACAGGAACTGAAAGGGACCATATGGTTGAAATGATCAGCAGAACATAACTATGTTGTCAGTGGTTGGAGTCTGTTTTTATGAATGTGTGTGTATGTGTGTCCTTAGTGACTGATGATGCTCTTCATAATCCAGCTGACAGCAGATCAGAGGGGGATGTTTGCCGGAGACTAAACAGACCCGCGTTTCTAATGACTCTCTAGTGAGGCATTTTGGGCTAAAGGAGGAAATGTCAAAAGAAGTTGTAATGAGTGGACATCTGTCTCCTACATATATTGGGGAGTTTGACGCCAAATATAAAAAGCATTGATTTAGGAGACCAAGTTCAAGAGCTTCAGTCAGAGTTGTCATTTTGATAAAGGTATTGCTTCTGTTTTATTTCCAAGCTGGAACTGGATGCCTGGATCATGAGTAATTTAAAGCGTCAATGCATAGTCTCCTAAGGCCTACCAAGCATTAAAGGATTAGTCCACCAAAAATGGAAATACATTATTTAATCATGCCATTACAAACCAGTGTTATTTTTCTTTTGTGAAACACAAAAGTGATTTTTTTTTTTCACAATGTGCTGGTTGCATTTTTTAATGCAATTGCAATGAATGGTGACTGAAGCATTTAAGTTCAAAGAGGACACAAAAGCGCATTAAAAATATCAAAAAAGTAGCCCGCATGAGCCCTTTAAAAAAAAAAAAACTTAATTGTATTAAATGTGCATCTATAGTAAGTATATTGGAAGAAAAATAAACTGTACTTGCAGATAATAGGCTATAACATGAAAAAAAAACTTAACTGTCATTACATACTTTAATAATATCAATTAAAAGTTTTACTTTAAAGTACATTTTAAATCATGATGCTAACTTTTGTCATGCTTTAACAAGTTAAGCCGAGCTTACTAATGACTGCTAGTTGACATGTAGTTGCAAAGTTATTTATAGTTTGTAGAATTTCTAAAGTGGACCATTGAAATAAAGTGATACGGTTATTTGATCTTGCATTAAAAAGCCATATTACAACATTATATATTTTTGGAATTGAGCGGGTCATATATTTTTTTTTATTATTGCACAATGAAATATATTTTCTAAATCATTAACCCTAATTGGCTTAATTGGCTTCTCTGTCGCCCCATGCAGGTTTTGTCTCGGCTCCAAGAGTCAGCAGGCTTACAGACTCCCCCATTATAGGGGTGCAGTGACTTTCACACGGTGTCCCATTGAGTTCAGTCAAAAGACCCGTCTGAGTCTGCATTTAGTCCGGATGAAATTGATATAATTATGAAATCTGGAACAAATATTAGCACTCACATAGAAGTGTACTTATTCAGAATGACGCCTGCAAATCTGGCTCATTATCAAGTCCAGCATACATTATGTATTTAGCGTGGGTTTGTCAAATTCTCACCAAGGGGACATTGCCATTACTGGACATGCATATGGCTTTAAAAGGTTTGAAGATTTACATTTTCACAACTTATGCACAAATGCACCAATCATTCTGGTATTCCCAGGCTTTGTTCCAAACTCAAATGCATACTTCCATTAAAGCTGAGAGAGAGGAGACAGGGCACAGTCTCAGACAGCACGCCCACAGACGGTCTGATGCACATTACAAAAATGGAAAAAGCATTCAAAAACTAGAAAATTCAGTTTGATATGCAAGCTGTTGCACAGTTCACGGAAGTTGGTGCACATGTTCAATCCGTCCTCCATGACACAAAAATAAGGTACCAAGAACAAGTGCATGTAGAAGACGAACCAGTCGATGGGTGCTTTTCAATACCCCTTCTCGTCTCCTCGCACCTCCGTCCTCCCTCCTGACCCGGAAACTGATCGAGCTCAGCTATCTTAAAGGGCATCTCAATTCTCTAATTGCACTGTGAGGAGTCGAGGATCGAGGAGTGAGGAGACTTCCAGAGGAGGCATGAGTGAGGATGCACAGGTGTATATGCGGAACTGTTTTATTGACTAAACGTGACACACGTATCAATTCTCCTCCCCCTTCACATCGGTCACACTCATTTTAATTTATCCTTTACCTTTGCAATTTATATAAACAACAAATCTCACATATTTCAACATTATAGCCTATCTTTATTGTTATTTATTATGAATTTATTAATGAACCAAACTTCAACAACAAAAGGGCAGATCCTTTTAGCGCTGCTGAGGACTCTGTGGAGTGATGCTCGGGTGATCAAGTATTCCAATGTATATAAAAAAAGCTTTTATTCGATTCCTTCATCCTCGTTTCCTTTCCTCGCTTCCTTTCCTCGCGTCTCAGCTCCACCCCCTGTAGGACGTGAAGGAAACGAGGATGCACAAATAAGACATGAGAAGCACCCCTTGTTTGGTGTGGAAGGAAAGAAGGAAGGAGGGAAGGAAGGAAGGAAGGAAGGAAGGAAGGAAGAAGGGAGGGAGGGAAGGAAGGAAGGAATGATGGAAGGAAGGAGGGAAGGAAGGAAGGAGGGAGGGAAGGAAGGAGGGAAGGATGGAAGGAAGGAAGTAAGGAAGGATGGATGGAAGGAAGGAAGGAAGGAAGGATGGAGGGAAGGAAAGAAGGAGGGAAGGATGGAAGGAAGGAGGGAAGGAAGGAAGGAGGGAAGGATGGAAGGAAGGAGGGAAGGATGGAAGGAAGGAGGGAAGGAATGAAGTAAGGAGGCAAGAAAGGAAAGAAGGAAGGAAGGATGGATGGAAGGAAGGAAGGATGGATGGATGGATGGATGGATGGAAGGAAGGAAGGAGGGAAGGATGGAAGGAAGGAGGGAAGGAAGGAAGGAGGGAAGAAAGGAAGTAAGGAGGGGAGGATGGAAGGAAGGAAGGAATGAAGGAGGGAAGGAAGGAAGGAAGGAAGGAATGATAGAAGGAAGGAAGGAAGGAGGGAAGGAAGGAAGGAAGGAATAGAGGAAGGAAGGAATGATAGAAGGAAGGAAGGAGGGAAGGATGGAAGGAAGGAGGGAAGGAAGAAAGGAAGGAAGGAAGGGAGGAATGATAGAACGAAGGAAGGAGGGAAGGAAGGAATTAAGGAGGGAAGGATGGAAGGAAGGAAGGAATGATAGAAGGAAGGAGGGAAGGAAGGAAGGGAGGAAGGGAGGAAGGAAGGAATGATAGAAGGAAGGAAGGAGGGAAGGATGGAAGGGAGGAAGGGGGGGATGATAAAAGGAAGGAGGGAAGGTAGGAAGGAAGGGAGGAAGGAAGGAGGGAAGGATGGAAGGAAGGAAGGATGGAAGGAAGGAAGGAGGGAAGGAAGGAAGGAAGGGAGGAAGGAAGGAATGATAGAAGGAAGGAAGGAGGGAAGGATGGAAGGAAGGAGGGAAGGGAGGAAGGGGGAATGATAGAAGGAAGGAAGAAGGGAAGGAAGGAAGGAAGGAAGGAAGGAAGGAAGGGAGGAAGGAAGGAAGGAAGGAAGGAAGGAGGGAGGGAAGGATGTAAGGAAGGAAGGAAGGAAGGATGGAAGGAAGGAAGGAACGAGGGAAGGAAGGAAGTAAGGAGGGAAAGAAGGAAGGAAGGAATGGTGGAAGGAAGGAGGGAAGGGAGGAATGAAGGATGGAAGGAAGGAGGGAAGGAAGGAAGGATGGAAGGAGGGAGGGAAGGAAGGAAGGAGGGAAGGAAGGAGGGGAGGGAGGAAGGAAGGAAGGAGGGAAGGAAGGAAGGAGGGAAGGAAGGAGGGGAGGAAGGAAGGAAGGAAGGAAGGAAGGAAGGAAGGAAGGAAGGAACTTGTCATTTTCTGTCAGTTCAAGTTCATTGGAAATTTCCTCTAACTCTAAAACACAACTTAATAAAATGTCCATTACTCCATTCCCTAATCATGCTAAACAAAATAAACTTTGTTTTCATGAGAAACAATGATGACTGAATTGTCAAAATTTGATAACACTTTAAAATAAGTTATATACACACACATACAGTATACATATGCGTATGCGTATGTATGTGTATGTATATACCCATATAATGTATGCATATATATATATATATATATATATATATATATATATATATATACATATATATATATATATATATATATATATATATATATATATATATATATATATATATATGCATACAGTATATGGGTATATACATACACATACATAGGCATACATACATATACATTATATAAACAAACATGTTTATGTTAGATTAATCGATTTTACATGTTGTTAACAGAGAATTATTACAATAGTTACTAAAGAATTGCTCCTTTTTAGTAAATATTAGTTCATACTTCTCTAAATTCGAATGTAGAAACATGTTTCCTGGATATGATTCTTTCAGATGATTGTGTGCGATTATATAACTCTGAGTTCATGTCAACCATTTAGTTGGGATAACTGGAATATCTTTTGTTGCACTCGATGTTTCACCGGCCGGGCTTTCTCTTTAACTCCCCGCAGACCTGGAGAGACTCGGCTTTGGTTTTCCCTGCGGATGAGTTTAACCAGATCACTGCACATTGTCATGAGAGACAGAACCCTCAGAAGTAAAAGGATAATCATTAAACGTTCCCCGATTGGACTCTGGTGGGGCCTGCCACTGCAAAGCGCTCATCTAATAATGATAGAATTTGCAGCGTTCAGACACAAAGAAAACAAGACAAAGTACAATTAGTTAAGGATCTGCGCCGCACGCTATGTTTCATCTGTGTGTGAGGTGTGTGTTGAAAGCTCTGATCCGTTCGCCTCCGCTGGCCCTATTACTAGCTTTTCATTTGGAAGGTGAGATGCTGGACTTTGTCAGCATAAAGAAAAGGAAAACGGCGGCCAGCCTGATAAATGGTCCGCCCGGGATTGGGTTGCCTATTTCAGCTTGTTTTCCGTCTCTCTAACCATTGCCACATGTTTAATATCATCCAGAAACTAGAGCAAAAAAAAAAAAAAAAATCAGATATTGTTATGCTGTCTGGTATTCAGACTATAGCATAATGTGTAGGGGACACCGGGGTTAGTTGTCACACTTGAAAGTCAGTTCCTGTGCAAATCTTGGCTACTAGTTATTGTGGGGCATGTTGTCACAGTGATATGTAACATCCTACTGTATTATTGGCTTTTCAGGAAGAAAAAAAATATAAAAAAAATAAGTGGCCTGCAAATAGCGAATATTTGCCCCAATAAAAATGTTACTCTCTTTCGACCTGATATTTATGAAACACATTGTTTCCCTGAGAACACAAATCAAATTTTAGGTCAAAATCTGAATTTATTATAATACATTATATTGTAATGTTGTCTGAATGTACTTATTTTGAAAAGAAATTATGCTAATTTAATATGGGTTTGGAGGGAATGTTTGAAATCAACATGTAAAACACACATTTGTGGAAGTGGCCTATTTAATTGGATCCTTAAACCATTACAAGATTATTTTGCTATAATCTGCATATGCTTAATAATAATAATAAAAAATCAACGAAATTAATGATAATGGTGTTGGAAAAAAAAGTTACTTGCAAAATTCCCCTTTTAAGATGCAACAAGCAATCTGCAAATATCATAATGCATTTGAACTTTGGTCACAATTACTTATGAAAATATATACACAAGGCATTATAACATCCATTATGAATAGTGTTAGCATGTAAAGTCTATTTTACATATCTTCAAAGCACAAACACAATCTGTTTGTTGAGATGCTCACCAGTGCTTGGTAACACTTTATTTTGCATATGTTGTATATAAATATAGTAATAACAGTAAATGATGCATGAGCAACTAACCCTAAAACAAACCCTATACACTGTAAAAAATAATCGTAATTTTAACGGTAAAATACTTACCGTTGTAAATAACAAAACAAAGAAAGAAAATGTAAGTAACTGTGATAGATCTCATGATACATTTAATGTAATTTTACTGTAAAATACCGTTAAATTTACAGTTTTTGAAAGTGAAAAAGAACTCATTGTATAATTTACAGTTAAAAACTGTAAATTGACATTCCCACAATTCTCTGTGTGACTAACAATGGTTCCTCATAAATTTATTTTTCTTTTATTTTTTTGTATATTGGGTTTTATGTTACATTTAATGTTGTTAAATTAAAGTTTATTGCTTATTTTTCATGTTTGTTATCATGATGGTGTTTAATGTTTGTGTGAATGACACTGTGCAGCTTCTTTATATAAGTATTAACCTTCTGGAAGATCTGCTTTTGATTGATCATGTGACTCATCTCTGCTGTGATGATTGTATTACAATGGTACAAAACAGATATCAACACTATGTAATGTAAATTAACATTATATCAGATAATGAAATACGGTTGATTACTGTGAATTTTAATTCAAGTCTGTAAAACCAATAACACTGCTACCGTATTTTTGACGGTAAAGTTCTGGCAACCACAACTGCCTGTAAAAATAAACCTGTAATTTTTACGGTTAAAAAAAAACAGCAGCTGTGGTTGCAAGAACTTTATTGTTAAAAATACGGTAGGAACGTTAATGGTTTTACAGACTTGAATTAAAATTTACAGTAATAAATCGTATTTTATTTTTTGATAAAATGTTGATTTACCAACCTTTTGAAAAATTAATATCTGTTTTGTACCATTGAATTACACTGACAACCAACAATCATCACAGCAGTTACATGAGCAATCAAAGCAGAGCTCTTCGGTTAATACTACAACATTAACAACATTAAATGTAACATAAAACCCTAATATACATAACTGATTAGAGAAAAAAAAAAAGATTTCAACAAAATATCATAAAATGTGAAGTGTCACACAGGGAATTTTGTGAATGTCAATTTACGGTTTTTCACTATAAATTATACAATAAGTTGTTCTTTTTCACTTTCAAAAAATGTAAATTTAACGGTATTTTACAGTAAAATTATGTCACAGTTATTTACTGTATATATTACAGAAACTTTCTTTTTCCGTTAAAACGATTATTTTTTACACACAGACACCTCGGGTTTCATGTTTTAGGGGGAAATTTCAGACATATAGACTGTATATTAAGTATATTCTAACCCTATATTCCTAACCCTATAGGACATGCAGTTAATTAATAAATGTAAAATTGCACTGTGACAAAGACATCATAAAAAAAGTGTAACCATTTTTTTTTTTTTTACTAGCATAAGTAATCTGCTCATTAATTTACCCAAACAGCAGTTATTGGGAAACTCACCACCGCTGTGTCCACATCACCTGTTGCACACACTCAACACCGCAAGCAAATGTCATGATGCAAAAAACTAGGCCTCTCCCACCGTAATCTACAAAAGCGTCTGCACTGCGAGAGCCTGAAGTTCTTCACAGATTTCATTTACATTTCATTCACTGCAGTAATGACATATTTCTGTGGGCCAACCTGTATGTTGGCATCACCCTGGTTCCCTCTATCAAAACCATTTCCATTGGCTTTTGAATTATTCCAGAAAATGGACACAACTTTTGAAGAACAGTTTTACTTTCAGTCGTTATTTTCTCTGAAAGTTTGAATTCGAATAGTTTGGAAGAGCTGATTATAAACGCGTTCGTCTGTTCCCGACAACCTCTCTATTCCCGTTCCGACACTTGTTACAAACAGCCTTTTTCAAGTCACAAAAAAATTAAATGAATAATCATAAAATGACTGATGTTGTGAAATAAAATGTCAAAATATCCTGAGCTTGTGTTCATTTAACACAGTCTCATCCCAAAAAGTCATATAACTGACGTCTTGGGGCGTATTTTGACCATACGTCAATATCCGCCTTTTTAGGGCACCCTTAAACGTCGGTAGATGGCGATCCCGGGCCGTCATACAACTGACGCTTTACTTTTAACGTCGGTTAGGTGACGGGTTAGGTTTAGGTATGGGGTAGAGTTAGGATCCCATAACCTCATCTACCGACGTTTAAGGGGGCCCTAAAAAGGCGAATGTTGACGTATGGTCAAAAGACGTCCCAAAACGTCAGTTATATGACGTCTTGTGATGAGACCGGGTTGGTTCATTCAAACAAACAATGAAACCGGAAGTGCTAAAATGCTGATTTTAGCCCACAAATATCCCTGCAGCTCTTTGTAAGTGAGGAACACTTTTAAAGCCTTTACATAGTATGTTTAATGCATTGATTATGCCTTGTAATGCACCTTATAATGCATTGTATGTCTCATGAATAAATCTAACCACATAATGCATTAGAATACTGATCTATTGATTGAACTCTTTTTTAATGCATTAAAACAAACAACCAATTTCAGAATCTGCTAATTTTGCAATGCATTTTGTCTTTGGTTACAATTAGTTCTGAAAATATCAATGCACATTTTGAATATCTTTAATAATGCATTATGCATAAGCGCTTTAAGTGTTACCGGAACGGTGCATAGTTTTGGACTGTGTACCGTCCAGGAAAATGATATTCTAATGTTCTGAACTGAACAAAACCTGGTGTGTTTTTGACAGATGCCATGATCGTTTTGAAATCTCCCAGATTTAGCGGCGTGCCGAGACGTGCACACGCCTTGCGGAAAATCATGGATCTTTTCCAGGCAGCCGGCACGTACGTCCAATATCGTTCAGTGTTTTCTGCGAGTGTGATGGAAGCTCGTCTTTCAGTGCAAAACAACAGCTGAGTTCCCGAAAAAACGCAAGCTCCACACATTTGTACACAGCTGGTTGGCCGTGATTTCAGGCCCAGATAAAGAGCTCTTTCTTGGGGCGCAGGGATGGCTCGTGGGGGAGGGGCACAATCACGGACTTCGCCTTTCACTGACGCTCTGACTCTCGGCCACATGAATACCCATGGAGGCCGGACGCCCACGCAGCTGGGTCGAATCTGTGGAGCGGGACAATGGGCTGGAGAGGGCACCTCGTAGCCAAAGAAGAGAGCATCTTTGTTGCTCACAGGTGGGCCATTGTGAGCACTGGTTCATTATGCATGCATCACAACAACTGAAGTCATCAGCTTCCTGTCCCGACCCTGACAAATGAAGAAAACGCAGACGGCCGTCTGAAGCGTTACAGAGCCAAGGGTGCGAGGTTAAAGCACTAAATTCACATCCATGGGCAAGGGGATGACAATGAGATGCCCCAACTGAGGGATGTTGCTTGTGATGATGATCCAACGGTGTAGACACGTTCCTCATTGTGCATTTACTAACGTAAAATCGACTTTGCAACAAATTTAAAGAAGTTAAACTTTTGCTGAGAATTTACTCACCCCCATGTCATCTAAGATGTCCATGTCTGGTGTCGTTTAAAGCCCTTTGAAGCTGAACTGAAACTCTCATTTGGACCTTGAACCGTTTGGACCCCATTGAAGTCCATTTTATGGAGAAAAATCCTGGAATGTTTTAATCAAAAACCTTCATTTCTTTTTGACTGAAGAAAGAAAGACATGGACATCTTGGATGACATGGGGGTGAGTAAATTATCAGCAAACGTTTTTTGTTGTTGTTGTTTTTAAGTGAACTACTCCTTTTAAACTGTCACAAAGATTATCTATCTATCTATCTATCTATCTATCTATCTATCTATCTATCTATCTATCTATCTATCTATCTATCTATCTATCTATCTATCTATCTATCTATCTATCTATCTGTCTGTCTGTCTGTCTGTCTGTCTGTCTGTCTGTCTATTTTTCTGTCTGTCTATCTATGTGTCTGTCTGTCTGTCTATCTATCTATCTGTCTGTCTGTCTGTCTGTCTGTCTGTCTGTCTGTCTGTCTGTCTGTCTGTCTGTCTGTCTATCTATCTATCTATCTATCTATCTATCTATCTATCTATCTATCTATCTATCTATCTATCTCTCTGTCTGTCTGTCTGTCTGTCTATCTATCTGTCTGTCTGTCTGTCTGTCTGTTTATCTATCTATCTATCTCTCTCTCTCTGTCTGTCTGTCTGTCTGTCTGTCTGTCTGTCTGTCTATCTATCTATCTATCTATCTATCTATCTATCTATCTATCTACCTCTCTGTCTGTCTGTCTGTCTGTCTGTCTGTCTATTTTTCTGTCTGTCTGTCTGTCTGTCTATCGGTCTGTCTGTCTGTCTGTCTGTCTGTCTGTCTGTCTGTCTGTCTGTCTGTCTATCTATCTCTCTGTCTGTCTGTCTTTCTGTCTGTCTATTTTTCTGTCTGTCTATCTGTCTGTCTGTCCGTCTGTCTGTCTGTCTGTCTATCTATCCATCTATCTATCTATCTCTCTGTCTCTCTGTCTGTCTGTCTGTCTATTTCTCTGTCTGTCTGTCTGTCTATTTCTCTGTCTGTCTGTCTATCTATCTATCTATCTATCTATCTATCTATCTATCTATCTATCTATCTATCTATCTATCTATCTATCTATCTATCTATCTATCTATCTGTCTGTCTGTCTGTCTGTCTGTCTGTCATCATATTGGTTGAAAATAATATTGAAAATAAGCTTGTTTCCCTTTAAATTGTTTTAATTTTCAGTATAAACTCACATAATTTCCATTTTTTAAAACGAGATTTCTCATACCATTGTGAAATCCAATAAGTGTAAGTGTATCTTGAAATTGTTAGATTTTTTTGTGTTTTTGCTAAATGAGGTATATTAGAAAAAAGCACAGCC
The DNA here is from genome assembly GCF_016745375.1 of Pimephales promelas. Next base: position 719,028 of record NW_024121110.1, on the reverse strand, counting down.
TAGTTGAGTTTAGCGCTTTATATACAGCAACTGAATGAAATAAGTATTGAAGACCAGCAGACTTCATCAAGAGCTGCATGGAAGAAAAACCTACAAGTCACCATCAGCATGCCGAGTCAGCGTTTTCAGCATATTGGAGGAAATGAAAATATAAATTAAATTACATTTTAATAAATGTTTTTAACTGTACACTATTTATCTCCCTCTTCACCCTGTGGTCTAACATCATTTTTTTGCAGACGATGTGCCAGATTGTATGCCACACACGTTTATCAATGGTCTTATTCATCAGGTGTGATGGCTCCTCAAAGCATGGTTTTGCTGAAGTTGGCTTTCACTCTCTATATACCTGAAGCACCTACGAGCCTGAGCGCTGCACTTATATCACAAACACAAACACGCACACATATACGTCGGGACCGGGCGAAAGGCCAGCCAACTCAAGCCCCATCAAGCCTTGGCTGCCCATTAAAGCCGTGAAATCTTTCCAGTGACGGTTTAGATTTCAAACAGAATTCCTGCATCCAGGTATAACACCATCTAGACCAGCGTCGGACCACCGGACCTTCTCCGCCAAGTCTGTTTGTTTGCTGAGGGCAGGAGGAGGTTTACTCAGGAGGGTGGTGCCGCTGCTGTGGTGGAATAAATAGGGCCGTGACCGAAATAGCAAAGATCTGATTTTAAAAAGGACATTTGCTTGTTTTTAAGTCCATTAAATGAGCGTCGCACCTTCATGCGATCGATAAACACGACACATGAGCGGAAACCGGAGATCTTGACGCCTGTTAGTCAGTAGTTTGCGTTTAGATGCTTCGAGGTGGCCCGCTGCTGATGTCAGAGTGGTCAGCGGGTTTGTTGACCTTAGTTTGTGTGGCTTCGACAGGAGGAAAATGATTGCTGTTTTGCATAGGAAATCGAGGTAATCGCCTCATGGTCGGGAGCCGAACTGACCAAACCCCACGGCATTTTTACAGGCTTTAGCTCTGATATAAATACGACTTCTTAAATCTGCAGTTATGCGGGTGTAAATCTTGCTTCCACGGTGTCTCCAGGCTCACCGCTGTGAACCACGTGACCCTCAGGTACAAAGCAGACGTTCTTCCATCAAGGCTCTGGGTTAGGGAGGAGATGAGGAGACTGTCCATACGTCTTCATCTTACTTATCTAGCCAAGGACAGTCTCAGCTCATTAACCCCAGACATTAATGAGCAATGAGACTCTGTGAAGGAGAGAGCATGTCAGAAAGAGTTCAAGGTGAGCGAGTGCATGGTCTAGCGCTTTACACAATGCTGATTATTTCAAAGCATCTGCTGCACAGTAATAAAACTTAAAAATTCAGCTCAATTCAGTATAAATTTGATTCAATGTAGTTCAGTTACTGTCAGTCCTGTAAAGTTCATCAATTATGAAACTATTAAACGAGTAGTTCACTTTTAGAAAAAAACTTTTGCTGATAATTTACTCGCCCCCATGTCATCCAAGATGTCCATGTTATTCCTTCTTCATTCGAAAAGAAATTAAGGTTTTTGATGAAAACATTCCAGGATTTTTCTCCATATAATGGACTTCAATGGGGTCCAAACAGTTCAAGGTTTAAAAGACAGTTTCAGTACAAACTGCAAACTGTTCAAAGGGCTTTAAACGATTCCAGACGATGAATAAGGGTCTTATCAAGCGAAACGATCGCTCATTTAAAAAATAAATAACAAAGTTTAAGTTTTATAAGCTCAAATGGTTGACTTGCTCTGTTCTGTGATGCGCGTTCGTGACGCGCGTTCGTGACTCTCCTGTTGGAACTCGTTCATCAAAATGAACAAATTTTTTTTCGTGTCATTTGGTTCATTCAACGAACAAAATGAACGAGTTGACTCTGGAAAAGATTTGTTAATTTTGATGAACGAGTTCCAAACAGGAGAGTCACAAACTCGCATCACAGAACAGAGCAAGGCGACCATTTGAGCTTATAAAACTTAAACTTTGTCATTTACTTTTTAAATGAGCGATCGTTTCGCTTGATAAGACCCTTATTCATCGTCTGGAATCGTTTAAAGCCCTTTCAACAGTTTGAAGTTTGCACTGAAACTGTCTTTTGGACCTTGAACCGTTTGGACCCCATTGAAGTCCATTATATGGAGAAAATTCTGGAATGTTTTTCTCAAAAACCTTGATTCCTTTTCGACTGAAGAAAGAATGACATGGACACTTTGGATGACATGGGGGTGAGTAAATTATCAGCAAAAGGCAAAAAGGCAATTTTGTTTTTATTCAGCTCAATTTAATTCCCATTCAAGTGTCAAAGCCCTCATGGCGAAGTTATATTTCGTTTTTTGGGGTTGGCCATCCCAACACGGTCTCATGAAAGTGCATATCCATACCACGAATGTCATTTTTCGTGCCATTTATACGCCCAAAATGTTTTTTGCATCCATATGCTATGCACTGAATACCCATTGGGTAGGTTTGCGTGCGTAATAGTGCGTGTGTATTACATGCCATAAAGTGTGTATCATATAGACGCAAAAACTATTTTTGCCGTATAAATTGCACTATAGGGCGTATAGATACGCACTTTCATGAGATCGGGCTCGCCATTCACACTGCTCAGAACAGCGTTTATATGAATATGTAAATATGCATACTTCCCTTTATATAGCTAAATAAATACAACAAAAATGTCAGGGTTGAGAAAACAGCAGACCGGAAAGTCATGTCGCATATTTATACACCACTCTATACAATAGATTGTTTAAAAGCAAGCAGCTTTACAGTATTAAACATGAAACAAACAGTACCAGTGTCTCTTCCAATTGGAATAACGTCTTCATTTTCTACTATAAAGTGGCCCTCCAGTGTGTTCATGTTGTTATTTGATGACGTCTGACTGAACTGAAGAAATGAACATGAAGATTTTCATCTCAAAGAAGGCAGAGCCTCAGAGCCACACCCACCTATGACATCATTGGTAGTTGAGAGGTCGAATCAATTAAATGAACCGAAAGCCATGCTGAAAGTCAAGTGATGCACCCATCAGATCAATATCAGTAAAGAGATGAGAGAGACTCGACCCCTGACCTAATGAACCCACAGAGGAGCACTTCAGACCATGAACATCCACGGCCTGCTGGGAAAAGGAGCTTAAACCAGATTAAAGTTTGCTGATCTAGTTTAAGCTTGGCCATGTTGGTGTTAGCTTGTTGCTTAAACAGATTCTCAGCTAACAAGTCCTCATAGGTTTCTTTTTTTTTTTTTTTTTACTTTGTCAGTGGAGAGAAGTCACATGATTATATCCAGATAAACATGAACTGGGTCATCAAAAAACATCAATCAATGTTTTATATAACTGTTATTGGATTGGATTGCTGGGAATTCTCAGGCTATGTTTACACGGAAACGATCTGAAGAGAAAACGCAAAAGTGGCGTTGAGTTGTCGCTTTTTATTCTGCATTTAGATGGGCGTTATGGGTGGGAAAACCGCGTGCATGGTGATGCAAAAGTGTGTGAAATTTGATGTAGTATGCACTCCAGCCAGCTAGGTGGCGATGTGAAGGACTGCCGCACAACAACACCAAGTCCGCGCGCCGGCGTACAACCTTCACTGTCTAGCAGACTCTTTACACGGGAACGCGGCGGTGGAGTGTTTTTAAGATTTCCACTCTGGACGGTGGTTTCACTTTATTGCGTTTTTAAGCCCCCAAAAACGTCACATCCGATAAAATATTTTTACGTTTTCACCCGCAAGCGTTCTCGTGTAAACAGGCCCTCAGTTAAGTGCTAAAATGTAGTGACTTTATGCATTTTCTGCAGAAACATACAGAATCAAAACTTAATATGAATACGAAATTGAGTTTAGTAGTATGTTTTATATGTATTAAATTATACTACATTCTTAAAGGAGTAGTTCACTTTAAAAAAAAAAAAATCTTTTGCTGATGATTTACTCACCCCCATGTCATCCAAGATGTCCATGTCTTTCTTTCCTCAGTCGAAAAGAAATTAAGGTTTTTGATGAAAACATTCCAGGATTTTCTCCATATAATGGACTTCAATGGGGTCCAAACGGTTCAAGGTCCAAAAGACAGTTTCAGTGCAGCTTCAAAGGGCTTTAAACGACACCAGACGATGAATAAGGGTCTTATCTAGGACCCTTGGAGTCATGACTCGAAAAAAGATTTGTTCATTTTGATAAACGTGTTCAAACGAACGTGCATCACAGAACAGAGCAAGCATTTGTGCCTATAAAACTTACACTTTTTTATTTATTTTTTAAATGGCCGATCATTTCGCTAGATAAGACCCTTAGTCACCGTCTGGATTCGTTTAAAGCCCTTTGAAGCTGCACTGAAACTCTCATTTGGACCTTGAACCGTTTGGTTCCCATTGAAGTCCATTATATGGAGAAAATCCATCTTGGATGACATGGGGGTGAGTAAATTGTCAGCAAAAGTTTTTTTTTTTTTTTTTAGTGAACTACTCCTTTAATTCTAATCAGATTTTAACAATGTATTGAATACGTATCAAAAGAGTACGAGATCACAATTCAAATTCTGCATAAATCCGTGAGCCTGTAAAATACACATGCTATTCAAAAGTGAACATTACGCCCCTCGAGTCCATTGCTCTGGTAGAAACTACTACACTATAACCACATAAAAACTGCCCCATTTACTGCAAAAGCAAACCATAAACACTTCAGTGACTTACAGCGCGTAAACAAAAAGCCATTGCTTGTTCTTCTTGCAGATATGGGTTTGTGTCACCCGTAATCTGAAATCACTCATGAGGCAACAACACCTCAAAGTGTTTCCAGTCCCGTATGACTCAATGGAAGCAAAACACGAGTGTGAACAATGGTGACCAGTCACTGCGATTCAATCTGATCCCGAAGGACACTTACCAGCACTGTCAGTGGGGAGGCTTGTCTATGCTCGAGTAACAAAGTCACAATAATGCATTTGGATAAAACAGTTGTGTGTTTTATTCAATCCCCTCTCAGGCTAGTTGTTAATCTAATCTGTGATCTGCCTCTAAAGAAGCTCCCTAAGGTCGCGTGGTCATGGTCAAGATATCTTTTCTTTTTCGTTGCAGAAAGCGTGTCCAGTGTGCGTGTGCGTTCATGTGTGAGTGTGTGCATGTGTTTTTTTTTTTTTTTTTCTTGGTGGGCGCTACATGCGTGTGTTAGTAGTTATGAAATGGACCTGGCAGCTGGCCCACACAGGACATTTGACCTTGATTTTTTTTTTTTTTTTTTTTTTTTTTTTTCGAGAGCTCAATCTTTTCCCTTAGCAGAGGCTAAAAGGCTCAAAAGGGTGGAAAGCCAAATATTTATTTAAGGCTCCTGGACGCCAGGTTGCATAAAAGGTTCCACAGCCTTTTGCATCAAACCTCAACCGTTGAAACCACAAATTCTGTTTTTGTAGCCATAAAACTGCCCCCACCACGGAGAAAAAAAAAAGATTTCCATTCGGTTGATTCTTATAAATTTAAATGAAGTGAAAAAAATCTGGTTTACTCCCAAAAGGAAAATATTGTGTTAAATATATTTTGCAATGTGCGGGTGACAGAATATTTATGAGCAATAGGCAATGGCTTATCTTCTTAGAATGTTTACTGTAAAATAATAATAATAATAATAATAATTTAATTTTTACAGAAAAAAACAGTAAAACATGTTAATTGGTTAACTGTAAGTGACCTTATGTATGGTGATGAACTGTATAGTTTAATATCATATCTTTATATGTAATTTTACTGTAAAATTCTGTCACATTTGTGTTTTTTGCAACTAAAAATTGTGAATTAATAAAACAGCAAAAGGACATTCCCAGAAGTCCCTGTTTTACGCATTACATATGTGATTAAACTTTTATAAACAATTTTGTTCTTATTTTTGTTCACAGAAATGTACATTATAGTGTACATTATTGTGGTTATTAGTCTATTTTAAGGTAAAATGACAGATTTTGGTAGGTTAACATTATATTGAATATACTGTAAATTTAAAGCAATATTTTTTTTACAGTAAAATAAATACATGCCTTACATTTGTAAGTACAATCAACTTAAATTATAATATACTAACCCATAGAAATGGGTTGAAATTTGTATAACTTTTGCTTGACTTATTTTGATGAGATGAAGCACGTAAAAGACTTGTTACTGTAAAAAAAAAGTAATAATAAATAAAATTGTTTACATTGCTTCAAAATAAGTCAAGCATTTTTCAACTTTTTTACAAGATTCAACTCATTTTTAATGAATGTATATTTATTTATTTAAAAAATGTATTATTTATTAATTTATAAAATTACAGTTGTTTGATATGAAAGACCCGTTACTGTAATATATATATATATGTATGTATGTATGTATGTCTGTATGTATGTATGTGTATATATATGTATATATATATATATATATATATATATATATATATATATATATATATATATATATATATATATTACAGTAACGGGTCTTTCATATCAAACAACTGTGTAATTTTATAAATTAATAAATAATACATTTTTTAAATAAATAAATAAATTATTTACTCAGTATTTATGTTTTTGGCCAGAAATGGCAAAGAAAATGTCTTTTAGTCAATCAGATAAAGTAAGATTTCATAGCTGGACTTGGGTTCATTTTTTTCCACGTTTCAGTGTTTTGTGGATGACAAAATATTTATGGGCAATACACAATGGCTTATCTTCTAAGGATATAAACAACAGCAAATAATTATAATTTTATAAAAGTTCTCAAATCTTTACTGTAGATTATGAATTTCGTATGGCATGTAGAAAATATTTCGACGTATCAGAAAGGTCCATCGCTGCATTAACTGACTGTCATATCTGAAAGAAAACCTCAATGTTCAGGTGCTTCCTGGCCTTCCATGAACATGTGGTTAAAGATCTGAGGCTTTGGCAGCAGTGCATGCTGTGATGCTTCCTCTGTAGAGATGACCTGAGGGTGAAAGGTCACCGCCGGTGGTCATGACCTCTTGTAGCTGCGGGCCGTCTCCTCCCTCTCTTCATGCCAGACTCAGGACAATAGCGGAGGCCAGGTCGATCTGAACGAGTGACACAGAAAGGCCTTGTTTACAGACGCATCAAGCGACTCCACCAAAGTCACCAACCGAACTCTTTCATCTTCTTCATCTGAGTCAGGCACTTCTAAGCTCATAACGGCAGATTTGAAAGAGCTATACACATTGTAGATCAGATTGTTTTCTTGTCTGGGTGGAGGATGGTTAACATTTTCATTTACTACAAAAATGATTCTCTTAAGTATTTTGTCTTGTTTTTCACTAAAATATATACATATCTTTAAATAAAGATACATATAGCCTACTTTAGAAATAAAAATCTTGTTTGCTGAAAAAATAAATACAACTAATTTAATTTATTCTTAAAACAGTTTTTGTTCCTTTGTTTCAGCATAAACTACTTAATTTAACTAGATTTATTAAAAAAAAAAATCAAAACTTGATCAAAATCAAAACTTAATAGATGAAGTAATTTAGCTTCTGAAGTAAAAGCATCTTGTCCTCTATCTATCTATCTATCTATCTATCTATCTATCTATCTATCTATCTATCTATCTATCTATCTATCTATCTATCTATCTATCTATCTATCTATCTATCTATCTATCTATCTATCTATATGTCTGTCTGTCTGTCTGTCTGTCTGTCTATCAATCTGTCTATTTGTCTGTCTGTCTGTCTGTCTGTCTATCAATCTATCTATCTATCTATCTATCTGTCTATATGTCTGTCTGTCTGTCTGTCTGGCTGTCTGTCTATCTATCTATCTATCTATCTGTCTGTCTGTCTGTCTGTGTGTCTATCTGTCTGTCTGTCTGTCTATCTATTCATCTATGCATATATCTATCCATCTATCCGTTTATCCATCCATCCATATATCCGTCTGTCTATCTATCAATCTGTCTATCTATTTTCTCTATCCATATCCATATATATATATATATATATATATATATATATATATATATATATATGTCTATCTCTATCTATATGTCTGTCTAAATTACAAAATATTGTACAAAATACACACACACACACTAGTTTTACTAATGTTATTGTGTATTATTTGTAATTTTACAGTATTAAGAATTTTTTTACATGTCTGCATTTTTTGTCAGTTTCTTTTTTTTTTTACATTTTGAAACATTTCTGTGTATTTTTATTTCATTTTTAGTTGAGTTGTACATCAAGTTAAACTGAATGAAAAAGAGAAATTCAGCTAGCTGATGTAGTTGTTTTTACTTTAGCTAAAGTTTATTTCAAGTAACGAATATTTAGTTTACAATAATAACCCTGATTTTAATCCAGCATGTCATGTGGGGACTTGTGAACACTTTTGAGTGATGATGCAAACAAATCGTTAGAATCGATTCATTGAAATGCAAACAAAATGAGCCTTAAGTCCCAACTGGTTTATTTGATTGACCAAACAAAAAAAAAAAAAAAAAAAACAGTCTTTTTTGCCATTTCCGAGCAAATACATAAATATTAAGATGCTGAAATACACACTGTGTGGCGTTCAATCACAGATTTCAAATGGTTAACTGGCTCTGCAACCACAAGCGACTAGCGTGCCATTTCAGAAATGCAAATAATGTTAATAATGCTGAAGAACTGCTCCTCTGAACTTGTGTGTGTGTGTGTGTGTGTGTGTTGCATGCACACGCAGTGTCCAGCGCTGACATGTTTAGAGTCAGACCACACATGTGTGTGTTTGTGCTGGAGCGTGAGCTGATGAAACACACAGCTACAAGTGTGTCAACACACCCTATGGAAAACCGCAGCGCCCTTGCAGCCCACTCTCAATCTGTTGCTGTTTTTCTGACCCTGTCGCTCGAAGATTTCGCATTAAATCTTGTTTGTCAACAAACTATTTCGGGCCAACTTTCCCCTCTAAACGTCCAGTTGGATTTATGGTAGAGTTTTGTGGCCCTTAATTAGCTTATTCAACTATTTCACACCAGTTTTCTTCTCTGAAACTATATTTGCCAAAACTAAAGCAAGGGAATATTGAAATATGCAGGCAAGGGAGAGTGAATTCATTAAAGATCATGCCGGTCCACAAGGCCATCCCTTCCCGATGACAGTGCGATGCGAACCCACAATCAGATCCGGCAATTAACTCCGGCTTCCACCCACAAATAAATGAGATTTAGATTGGTCACGACCTCTTGGCCCTCAGAGACGTAATAAAGCTTCTCATGACAAAATGTTTCTGTCAGCACTTTTCTCCATGTGACCTCTGAAACTGAACGGGGAACGTTTCCAGACGTAGATGTGCAGGTGTTGATGTGAAGTCATCCGTCAGTCACTGCGAGGGAAATCTCTCAGGTAATGTCTTGATGACAAATCCCGCGTCGTTGTCAGGCATGCTTGTTTGCATCTGAGCCAGGAATGCTTTAAGCCAAATAAATATTAGATGTCATAAAAACACCCTGTACTGATATCACTCATTTTTGAGGGTCTTGCACCATGTTTTAAAGGTGCTTCGTCAAGTTAAAATACAACAATTTGGTCGTGCAGCACAGCGGATACATTTCAATTAGACAAATCAGAGGGAGGTATCACTGTAAAAAATATTTTCAAGATTTGTTATCACAACATATTTTCTTTTGTCAAATCAACTTTATAATAATTTATTTAGTTGAGATAACTTATTATTTTGAGTTTCTGATGATTCAATTAATCTCCTTCTTTGTATTAACTCACTTTTTCCAGTTCAATCAACTTAAAAATTTAAGGCAACCAGGTTACTTACTTTTTAAGTTAAACCAACAATATTTTTTACAGTGTAGTAATCACAACATTTTTTCTTTTGTCAAATCAACTTAAATAATTTATTTAGTTAAGATAACATATGATTTTGAGTTTCTGATGATTAAATTAATCTCCTTCATTGTATTAACTCACTTTTTCCAGTTCAATGAACTTAAAATTTTAAGGCAACCAGGTTACTTACTTTTTAAAGTTAAACCATCAATATATATATATATATATTGATGGTTTAACTTAATATATATATATATATATATATATATATATATACAGTGTAGGGATGCGTGATATATCGGCAATCATATCGGTATCGCCCGATATGTTCATTTTTAATATTATCAGCCAAAGAAAATTTGTCCGATATATAGAAAAGCCGATAAATAATGTATTAGACACTTCAGATGCGCACTGATCAACATGATGGTTTTAAATAGCTTGAAGTGTGATTGATAAATCACTTCAAAAATAGACAAAAACTGTAAAGTGCAGCACAAGTCTGTATGCTATGAAGCATTATAATTGTGTGCTTGGGACATGATAATAGTTGGACTTTTGTTTTTGTAATCACGCTCTCAAAAATTATTTTCAAAAAATTTGGATTTTGATTTATCGGCCAATATATCATTTATCGGCTTTCAAATTTGAAGAATAATCAGTTCTTGCATCGGCTAAAATTTTCATATCGGTGCATCCCTAATATTTACATGAGTATGGGAGTAAAAGGGAAAATTCACCCAAAATGTACATTTCTGTCATCATTTACTCACCCTCACGGCATTCATAAACTGTTCTGTGAAATATAAAATGTGTGTTTAGAAACCATTTTTTGTCCATACAGTAAATACACTTTTTAAGTTGTAATTTGTTCCTCTGATGCAAAGCTGATTTTTTTCACACAGTGTCAGAAATCCTGATTTCCTGCTCAAGAAACATTTATATTTACTGTATAGAGTATATTCACACATTATGCATAGAGTTAATTAAAGTAAATTAACTCTTTGTGATTAGCATGACACACTAGTAGCTTGAGCCTGAGGAAAAGCTCTGAATGATGGGCCGAAAGTAGAGGAAACATGGACCATCAACTCTTGAGACCAAATATCAAAGAAATCAATGATGTGCAACAACAAGAAGCAGTAAATGAGCCTTATCTGTGCTTCAGTGTAATGCTGTCGAGTGGGCCTGAAGAGGCAGAATGATGGATCAGGATTCAGAGGAACAGCCTAACAGGACAGGCCTGTCAGAGCTTTGATTGATCAGAGTCTTTGTCCGCCCTCAGCACTTCCTACAGTCATTCGGCTCTAATTACACTGAGAGAGAGACGTCGGGACCCTTGATTTACAGCAGGGAGCCGTTGCGTGCTCGACAACTCTGCATGCGCCCTCTTTATGTCTTTCTGTATCCATGCATTGCATCCAATCACAGGTAAAAGGATCAAATATACACTCTGATCGCAAAAGAAATGCACCTTTTCTGAAACATGTGAGCACAAAGAAGAACTTTAACCCATTCAAACCCTGTGTCCATTACAATGGACATCATTCTGCAGCATTTCGCAATGGACAAAACAGTCAATATCTCGGAAATGACGAGTCCCAGCGGATCGTCCTTTGGGGTGGTGAGTGCCCCCTAGGGGCCCTCTCAGACCCCAGAGTCCCGAGGTTCTTGGACCCTTCCTTCTGAAGTGACCCCTTTCCTGTTGGGCCCCATATATCGGCCTGTGGGGGCGCTAGAGACTCTGGCTAGGGCCCGTTGGAGAGGGCCCCTAGGGACGCTACTTTGACCCGAGTTTGGTGCATCTGGGCAGCTTGGTCACAGAGTTATAGCCGTTCAAATTTCAGAGTGCATTTATGCTCACTTGCCATGAAACATGCTGCAATTGGACACCATACGCCTTATTCATGGCAGCGCTATCTTTGATTTTTAATGAGAATGAAAGCGAGGTTGTGAGGGATAGACATGCATCTCTTCAATGGGCTGTACTGTTATTGAATGAGTTTTCGGATTGTTCTGCTCATGAAACACTTTCCAAGATATCTTTCCAAGAAATTTCAGTTGACAAAAAAGTCCCGACAATGTAAGCTGTGGAAAATTGTAAGTACTCTGGGAGCTTTATTCAGCTTTTTACAGCGGATGCCATTGGAAACACGGTAAGTCTATCCCTCACAGCCTCACTTTCATACCTGTCATGGCACTGCTCTGAATAAGGTCTATCCCGCCTGCAATCTATTGAATGGGGTTTCAAGTATTATATTTGATAGACATTTAAATTAAAGTTCCTGTCATGATAAAAACTATTTTACTGAACTCAGCAGAACCCCCGGGGTCCGTAGCACCAAGCGTCGTCCCAAAATTCCACCGTCCGCGAACCCACTATTTTTATAATGGCATAAATGCTACGTGGGATCTCAATGTCTCAGCTCTGGAAGGGTCTAGAGCCTCCATTTTTGCACTCAGGTCTAAGTCCCATGGCCCTCTATCAGAATCCAGAGTTTCAAGAAGATCAGAGGACCTTTTTTTCTTGCACCGAAAAAGTCGACAGGGGTACCACTGTCGTTTTTTTCGTGTCGAAATTTTGACTTTTTCTGATCTTCCAGAAACTCGTATTCTGATAGAGGGCCATGATACTTAGATCTGAGTGCAAAAATGGAAGCTCTAGACCCTTCCAGAGCTGAGATATTGAGACCCCACGTAGCATTTATGCCATTATAAATATCTCAATATCTCAGCTCTGGAAGGGTCTAGAGCCTCCACTTTGGCACTCAGGTCTAAGTCCCATGGCCCTCTATCAGAATCCAGAGTTATTAAGAAGATCAGAGAAACTAAAAATTTCGACCCCCCCAAAAAAACGATAGTGGTACCCCTGTCGTTTTTTGTTTTTTTTTTGGTGCGAAAAAATAAGTTTCTCCAATCTTCTTGAAACTCTGGATTCTGATAGAGGGCCATGGGACTTAGACCTGAGTGCCAAAGTGGAGGCTCTAGAGTCTTGACCCTTCCAGAGCTGAGATATTGAGATCCCACGTAGCATTTATTCCATTATAAATATCTCAGTGGCTGCGCTCCAAACCGCATACTCAATGAGTAGGTACTTAATTTCAATACTTACTCAAATGCTAAAGGATTAGGTAACGATTTTTTTTTTTATCAAGAAACCCCAAAATCATCATCTCTTGATTATGTTGTTAATTTCTTTATTTATACCCAAAAAGTTTTTCCTTTAAGTTTTCCTCTTTTTCTTCATGAATTTACCTCATTTCAATCCCTCAGACTAACAACAACAACAACATTTTTTTTATGTATTATGAAGAACTATAATGAAGATATTTAGCCTTTTTATTGTTCTTTTTTTCTGTGTATATAATTTTATGTCATATCATGATGTACACAAACCAATGATCTTGATATTTTCTGTTTTGTCATTATGATTGTTATATAAACTATAGTATCTTTCCATGATCTTGCATGTAATAAGTTTAAATTATATGAGCAACAGGTGCACTAACACTTCATAATATCAGTAACTTGACAGCACAACCTAGAACAGTTTTCCTCTGCGTTTGTAATATCTGCACAAAGGAGACGGGCAGCTGCTCGAAGAAGTTGGAGAAAACTGTTGATTTTATACTCCAAAAATGTAAGTGTCACTCCTTAAAAATTAATATTACCTCAGAATGAATTGCATTGTTAGCCCACCCCAAAACTTAAACAAAATAATAATATTAAATGCTGACCAATACTTAATTATATAAATGTTATATACTAAAAATATAATTTAATATAACAAGCAAAATGTAATTTGTTTTGTCATATGAAGGTTATGCATGAATTCATTTATATTGCTAAATGCAGTGAAACATCTCAATTGTCAGTCAACCAATGAATTAATGCATACATTAATTAAATAATTATATTTTATATACTGACAACAATAAGAAACATGACTAAATGAGTAATAGAACAAATAAAAGTAATCAATAACCATCACAATAAACAAATGTATATAAAAAATAAACAACACATGACACAAAGCTTTATTCAAACTACAAGCATGTATTTACAGCCGCTGAACACCACATCCTACTGCCGACTCAACACAGCGGTTCCCATTCTGCAGCATAATTCTGATGACTTCACCAGAGGGGACTGTGCTTTGGTACCGGAGCTTGTTGCTGCGCTTCACAATCTGAGGCAATAAGGGCAGGTGGAGCGATAGAGGGTCTCGTAAGGGCAGGTGGAGAGATGGAGGAACTCATAAGTGCAGATGGAGTGATGGAGGGACTCATCCATGGCACCACTTCCAGGATGCAGCTCTGGGCTCCTCATCCTCAGTGCTCACGCCAGTCTGCAGACATTTCAGATCCTACAAAAATGCTCACAATCATTACACAAAAGCAGTCATTTTAACAGCACAATGTCATTTGATTTATGTATTAAAAATAGCCTTACTTTATATTTGAGTAAAATCCCTAAACCCTTTTTCCCCCAACAAATGCTGCCATCATCTTTCCTTGGTCCTGCTCCACCACAAAAGCTCTGCAGCAAATGCACAGAAATCAAGACTCAGAAATGTGTTGTAATTTCTCCGTTTGAAATTACAATCATTCAAATAAACTACAACTTAACATTTAATAGATTTTGTTATCCATTTCTTTCGTATACTCACTCAGAGCCTTTGATGACAGCATTAAGCATCATGAGCCCCAAAAAACAAAAGGGGTACCACTGTCGTGTCCAGCCTCCATTTTTGCACTCAAGTCTAAGTCTCATGGCCCTCTATCAGAATCCAGAGTTTCAAGAACATCAGAGAAACTCAAAATTTCGACCCAAAAAAACCCCGACAGTGGTACCCCTTTCGTTTTTTTTTTCGGGTCAAAATTTTGAGTTTCGATATCTCAGCTCTGGAAGGGGCTAGAGCCTCAATTTTTGCACTCAGGTCTAAGTCTCATGGCCCTCTATCAGAATCCACAGTTTCAAGAAGATCAGAGAAACTCAAAATTTTGACCCGAAAAAAAAAAAAACGACAGTGGTACCCCTTTCGTTTTTTTTTTTCGGGTCAAAATTTTGAGTTTCGATATCTCAACTCTGGAAGGGGCTAGAGCCTCCATTTTTGCACTCTAGTCTAAGTCTCATGGCCCTCTACCAGAATCCAGAGTTTTGTGAAACTCAAAATTTCGACCCGAAAAAAAAAAACGACAGTGGTACCCCTTTCGTTTTTTTTTCGGGTCAAAATTTTGAGTTTCGATATCTCAGCTCTGGAAGGGTCTAGAGCCTCCATTTTTGCACCCAGTTCTAAGTCTCAGGGCCCTCTATCATAATCCACAGTTTCAAGAAGATCATAGAAACTCAAAATTTTGACCCGAAAAAAAACAACAACAGTGGTACCCCTTTCGTTTTTTTTTTTCGGGTCAAAATTTTGAGTTTCGATATCTCAGCTCTGGAAGGGTCTAGAGCCTCAATTTTTGCACTCAGGTCTAAGTCTCATGGCCCTCTATCAGAATCCACAGTTTCAAGAAGATCAGAAAAACTCCAAATTTTGACCCGAAAAAAAAAACGACAGTGGTACCCCTTTCGTTTTTTTTTTTCGTGTCAAAATTTTGAGTTTCGATATCTCAGCTCTGGAAGGGGCTAGAGCCTCCATTTTTGCACTCTAGTCTAAGTCTCATGGCCCTCTATCAGAATCCAGAGTTTTGAGAAACTCAAAATTTCGACCCGAAAAAAAAAAACGACAGTGGTACCCCTTTCGTTTTTTTTTTTCGTGTCAAAATTTTGAGTTTCGATATCTCAGCTCTGGAAGGGTCTAGAGCCTCCATTTTTGCACCCAGGTCTAAGTCTCAGGGCCCTTTATAAGAATCCAGAGTTTCAAGAAGATCAGAGAAACTCAAAATTTCGACCCGAAAAAAAAAAAAAAAAACGACAGTGGTACCCCTTTTGTTTTTTTATCGGGTTGAAATTTTGAGATATCGATATCTCAGCTCTGGAAGGGTCTAGAGCCTCCATTTTTGCACTCAGGTCTAAGTCTCATGGCCCTCTATCAGAATTTGGGAAGATTGGAGAAACTTAATTTTTCGCCCAAAAAAAAAAAAATGTAAGGGGTACCACTGTCGTTTTTTTTTCGAGCCGAATTTTTAAGTTTCGATATCTCAGCTCTGGAAGGGGCTAGAGCCTCCATTTTTGCACTCAGGTCTAAGTCTCATGGCCCTCTATCAGAATTT